>JAAGNO010024343.1:0-35553 GCA_033439905.1 Ceryle rudis
GAAAAGAAAAGAAAAGAAAAGAAAAGAAAAGAAAAGAAAAGAAAAGAAAAGAAAAGAAAAGAAAAGAAAAGAGAAAACAAAAAAGAAAAGAAAATAAAAAAGAAAAGAAGAAAGAAAAGACAAAAAAAAAAAAGAAGAGGAATAAGATATAGAAATCGTAGAAATGTCTGGGTTGGAAGGGACCTCTAGAGGTCATCTAAACCAATCCCCCTGCTGAGAGCAGGGACATCTTCAACCAGAGCAGATTGTTCAGAGCCTCGTCAAGCTTCACCTTGAATGCCTCCAGGGATGGGGCCTCAACTGCCTCCCTGGGCAACCTGTTCCAGTGCTCCACCAGATATGATAAGTAAAGAGGTGGTGAAGGAGTTAGAAAAGTAAAAGAAAAAAATGCCTAAATAAGCAAGAAACACATTTTTTAATTGGTATAGCCCTGCTGCCTAGGCAAAAGGCTGGACAGAATGGTCTGCAATCTTATGGAGAATTTTGTGGTTTACTGTATGATCCCACATCAGTTTCAATTACACGTGCAGGCACTCCTGCAACCTTCTGGGTTTGAACTGTTCAAGAGAGTGAACAAGAACTTCTCAATGAACTGTCTCCAGCTCTGGAAGTCAGAGGTGCCTTCAGTCTCCAAAGGCCTAAGCTTTATTACAATCTTTATGACAGTGAGCAGATTCCTAGCTAAGCCTCTGAGAATCATAAATGTTACAACTTCTTTTAAAACTCTACTGCAAATAATAGAGGGCAATGTGAAGATTTTTATAGAATAAGGGAATATTTATCTTTCTATAAGGAAAGTCGAAAGTTTTACTTCTATGGGAGTGAGGATTTCATGTGTTTCCTAACAGTAGTTACATGCACACATCACCTCAAGTAGCTTCCAAGGTCATCTCTACCCCTCAGAAATCACTGCAGACAGTCAGATGCAGGGACAGGAGGATCCCATCCATCCTGTGTAACAAGGGTGCTGTGGGCAGCAGTGCCACATAGCCCTGTGTACAGATCTGTCAAACACCACTGGAAACTGGCTGATGTTTTACTCCTAAATATTCCCACAGCAAGTTAAAGAACATAATCCCTGTGACAGTGGGAACCCTCCATGTAAAGAAATGAGTCAGACTCTTTTTTATACTTTTGATAGTTTTATATGGCCTCATGAAATAATAGAAAATTAATCCAGTGTGTCATGTCTGGATGTTGATATGCAAACAACAAGAAGTTCTTAAGCAAATAAATATTTTAAAAGGGATAAAATCCAATAAACACTGTGAAATACGTGACATTTCACTTCAGAACCTGATCTTGTAACTGGCAAATAGTTCTTGCATTTTCCTTATTATTTGGTTTTGTCAGGAAAAAAAAAAAAAACCAACCAAACCTGGATTAAGAGGATAACTAACTTGGTATGGCATAGCACTTTTTCCATGTTATTTTTTTTTTTAAAATATAAAAAAATAGTAGAAATATATTAATACAATTCTCTTCAGTGTCAGTCAGAAAGGTCCTTGAAATCATGAAGTTCAGAACTTTCAAAAGAGGATTGATTACTTTATAAATAAAACTATCTCTGTCCTGCATATTTACTGTAATGAGATATTTTCTTAATTGTACATACACAGTACATGTATCAAGCGAAATTTCCAGAAGGAAAGACAGGTTTCCTCATTTCTCAGCATAGGCAGAACCTAATGTCACAGAGAATTCTAATAAAGCCAAATTCTGTGACCCATCTTCAAGTGAAGCAAAAGGCAAGAACCTCCCTGACTTCAGCAGTGGCCTGAGCCATACAGTCTCATTGTACACTGTCAGTTATCTTTGTTTTCCTGTATTTCTAAAAACATCTTCAAATTACTCTTTGAGAATCAATCCATAATATTAAAAAGAAAAAAGAAATCCACAAAACTAGTATAAATCAATCATCTCGTATCTTTTGCTTAGCTAATGATGACACTAAAAGGTTTCATAATTGCTAAAAATGAGAACCCTTTATTAGGGAATGATGTAAAATCTCTGTAAACAAAGAACAGAACCATGATGGGCTATAGCTATGTCTAATGTCATGTAAGTTTTTTGAACAGCAAACATGTTTAGCAATTTATTTATCAGATGCAATTCTGAGTCCCTTTTATTGGCATTTGACAGAAATCACTGGCTATAGTACATAGAGCTTCTCAGACCCGTCACTTAAAAACCCTGCAATTCTAAATGCAGCATCCATAATGTCTAACACATAATTATCTTGTCTAAGTAGTTTTGCCATGCAAGAAAGATAAACAATTGGTATGAAGGGTGGTGAATTTATAACGTTCAAAAAACTGATTGTATTTGCAGAAAGAATAAAGCTTTGAATCCTACATGCAAACTTGAGTTAAACCTATGGTTTAGATTTTTTTTAATACTCAACTAGCATAATTTTTTCAATATTCATTATGGCCAGTGAAATGAAAAATCAATTAGTCACACAGCTTAGCTCAGGAGACTTAAGTGGTGATGAGCTGGGAAACCATGAAAACCCATGAAAATGCAGGCAGAAACTTTGAAGGCACTCCATATTTACTTGGCCTATGAGATATAAGGTGAACTTGTATATCCTCTCAAAAATGTATATTTTTTTTTAAGTTAAAGCTTGAATAGTTTCCTATTTCCCTATCTTATTTCATGTAATTACCAACTTGTAAACTCTTGGGAAGTTTCAAGTGTTTAATAGTTTGCTGCCTTTCTCAGCCCACATCTCCCTGCTCTTTCCAAAGTGTGCATTTTAGCACATTAATTTGTTATAGCCCTGTTTTTAAACTTTAGAAAAGAATAGGTAAGCATACAAACCCTAAAGAAAATCAATTGTACCCTTCATTTCTTTGTGGAAAACCAGAAGTAGTACATAGGAATGAGAATGCTTGTACCTAAAATTTCCTCACTAGCACATTTGTCTGAATCAATCATATTTCAGAGCACATTTCTGACTAGTTATGTATCAAATTCCAGTAGAAGTACATGTCTCCAGTCGCTCCATAACATTCTTCAAACTTTAATGCTTTTGCCTTTAGGCACACAGGACCCTTAATTAAATAAACTCCAGTGAAAGTGATGAAGCCTGCACAGGCATAGTGCTTTATTAGCCAGACAGCTGACCAGTTTACATTTAGAGAAAAGGTGTGTTATCTGCACGTTATTTTGTATGTGCTCCAATTACAAGAAGCACTCAACTCATCAGAAAATTGCATAATTGGACTCCAGGCTTTAATATTAGATTTTACTGAAAACAGAAAAGCCATTTCTTAGGACAAGAATTGTTTCAAATGTCTGAAATAGTTACAAAGATATCTAGAATTATATTAAGTTTGGAAGCAAATAAATCTTTGACATGACTCATTGCAGATGTGAACACAAAGTCTAAAAAACCATTACTAACACTCCAGCATTACTCAAACACTCTGCTCAGGTCCCTGTGGAAAGCAGTTATATGGCAGCCCATCATGAGGAATTTTATGCTGCACTAGCATGCAATATTTGTGTGCATGGTCAGGTTACAGTCAGAAATACTGAAGACAATACTAATGCATTTAGGGTAGACTGAAAACTCATTCATGGTCTAGAAAGTGTTCACTTAAAATAAATGACAGCTAAATATGGGTTACCCCACTTCCAAACACAACGGCAAAGGTATAGGGATGCTGTGTACAGGAGACCTTGTGAGCTCCTGCTCTGTGTCCAGAAAGAAGTTCTTCTCACCACCCTTGCAAACCAGAAAGCACCAAGGCACTGGCAAGAGGATGACTGCAGAGGAGGATCTCACTAGTTTTGGGGGAGGAGAAGGACCAAACCTTCATCTCCTTGTAAGGGCACTGTTACCAACAGCACCAGCAGATCACAGTGTTCTTTCAGTACTTTTTTTTAATTTCAGGTATATTTAGAAGGTATAAACAACCACTTTTTACCAAATAACTGCCAGTTAATGGATGAAGTTAATATTATATATAGCTGTCATAGCCAGAACTTCAGAAGTAAAATGACTTGTAAAAAAATATAGATTTTCAGCATAGAATACATTTTCTGTTTACACAGCAGAAACTAGTAAATTGCTGTGTAAGTTTACTAGTAAGTTTACTATTTAAACTGTAAGTTTGTATACAGCATCCAGCAACCAGGACAGTAAAACCAATAGGAAATGCTGCTTCTGATAAGATTCTTGAGGTAAGAAATATGTCTTTTACATTCTGGAGATATTTGGTATGTTGTGCAAATACAATGAAGTATTTCTGGAGAATTATAAAGGTGGTAATTTATAAAGGATTATTCTTCTTATCCCCAATTAATTTTTTGTCCTTTAACTGGTGAGGCAATTAAAATTTTAAATAAAAATGTAGTGAATGCTAGTGAACATTAATGCAGAACATATGAAGATGGAAACCTGTAACAATCTGTTCCAGCAACCAAAACTCTGTCTTACAGGCAAGAGGTGACCTTCTAAAGAATATAGGCTGATACAATTAACTAGCTCAGCCAAAGAGCTAAATAAATGCCTGTACAACAGATTCCCAAACTAGGATTTAGCAACTGCAATAAAAATGTTCTTTTGAAACACTGATTCAAAATGGAAACTGGAGTCCTGACCTGAATTAAAGAATTATATCAACAATAAGGTTAGCATCTCACAGCCTGATGGGAAAAGATACAACCCAACTAAGAATTCCTTTCTTTTCCTTTAAGACTCAAGCACTTGACTGTTCATAAGGATTATAGAAGGGATAGTGATACTTAAAATAGCAGTAGTACTAGTAGAAGCAGTAGTAGTAATTAAATTAATAAAATAACAACTGATGTGCTGCATTCTGATTACTGAGGGTTTTGCTATTGAGCCACAAATCAAGAGAGCCTACTCACAACATATCTGAACAATACAGGTCCAGAAATCAACATGAAAATGTGGAATATCAGAACTGTCACAATCTCCACTCTGTAGTATATGCCAAAACCAAAATGCCTTTAGCTCTTTGCTGTTTGGGGTCTTTCTATTTCTGCTCTGTATTTAGAAATACAAGGATGTCACTCACCATTTTCCCTGCCTGAATCCATTCTCACAGAGTTGTTTCCAGAGCTCCAATGTGCCAAACAAGTGACTCCTGTGTAATTCAAGAGCATAGAAAATGGGCTTTGATAATTTCCAAACCTACAGCTTTTGGCTCTAATAATTTAATTTGCATATTCACACATAATTTGCATGTGCAGAACGCTTCAGAACTTAACAAAGGCCTGGATTTGATGCTGGGAAAAAAAGACTGTCTTACTAGCTCTGCTTCGTGAAGTTCTCTGTTTACCTGCAGCACAGCAAAAAGATAAAATTTCCCTACTTATATTAGTATGTTCTCAAGCATTAGCCCTGCCCTGGGAACTTAGTGTTTTCAAGACCTATGTAGTTGTGGGATCTTACCTTGATCTTCAACAGGTGACAAGAATAAGAAAGTATTTGCATATGAGAGCAGAAACAGAGACACGTGCTGAGAGAAAAATGTACACTAATACCTTTTAAATAAAGTTTTCTGAAAGGACAGCAAATAGAATGCTGTCCTTTCAGAAAAATAGAAAGAGCTTCTGCTCTTTCCTTTTTTTCCCCAGCTTACAAATGATTTATTTCAACTGAATTTAAACCAATTCCTAATTAAGTGAAATGCGTCCAAACCAAGTTCATTTACACATTAAGTTATAGATGAGTATCAAATAAAACTTAATTTTAGCAGAACAAAGGTTATAGTGAAGATGTCAGATCTTCCAGAAATGACCTTGTCCAATATTTCAGGTGACTTCCAAGTAGAATAATAGTTTCTGCCCAGAGTACAGAAGTGGGAGGCTTTGACTGATAGAAGTCAGGGGTTATGTGGAAATCTTCCGCATAATCTTGGCTTCCAGATCAATGCACAACCCTCTCCAGTACAGCAGCTGTGATAGGGAGAGTCTGCCTTCCCCTTTTCCCTGAGGTCTGACATGAAGTGACAGATCTGTCACCTACATGACTGTGAGGCATGACATCTGGTAGGTTTAGTGCAATGCTGATTTAACAGTGATTGAAAAGCAAAACTCAATTTGTAAAAGCTTTCATGATTCCTCTGTACCCAACCCTAAGCTGAAATGTGTCAAACTTATTTTTAACTTATTTCTTTTTCTGCATAAAAACGCATATATGCATGTATATATATTTATATATACATCCATATGTGTGTTTATGCATAGAAAATGCAGGCCTGACAAAAGTGAAAAACTGTAATGAATTTATTCTGGCTTAGTCATTGTCTCTGGCTTCAGCAAAGCAAAGAAATAATAATAGGAAAAATGAAATACTATCTTTTAAAATGAAACAAAATTTTTCTTCTGCAAATTCAGTTTATGGGAGCACATTGTCTGCCTATCATCTGCCCTATTTTCGTTCGTTCTTCACAAAAAACTTTTGAACCAACCACTGAATTTCAGACAAATTCGGGTAAGTCCAAAAGATATATTTCTACAACTTTCATGAGAATCAATGTCTGCATAAAGACAGACCCAACCATAAATGTGTAACTGTGAACTAGTCACAGCAATTACTGCCAGTGTTCCAGCTTTATAGTAGGAAATAGAGGAAACAGCCCTGAGCACAAATTTGAAGGAAATTCAGTTATACAACTCCTGCTACTCATACAACAAATAATTATGTATTAAAGGAAAATTAAAAACCCGGTATTTTTACAAAAAAACATAAGGGTAGCATCTATTTAGAACTAGTGAAATTAGGTAGGTCTGACTTTGCATAAGGACATTATAAATGAAGGTCTTTATTTATTGCTTTCCCATATTCAGTCAAAAATACCACTGGATATGAGACAAAGTAATTTAGAAAAACTATTATAAAAGAAAACCAGAACTTATTAAATTAACCAAATTCAAATTAAAGGCCTGTACTTTTGAGGGGACAGTACAAGAATAATTAAAATTTCTAGAGATAAATTAAGTGGAGTCAATTTTATTACGTAGTATCATGTTTTTATAACTGAGAGTTCAGTCACCATCAAAATAAAAAAAAATTGTGATTTTGACATCAGTGCTAAGTCTTTGAAAATATATGACAACTAGCTTATGCCTTACTTCTAAATTAATGTGAACTAGTTAAGTCTCCTTAGCAAAATCCACCTATAAATGGTTACACCGACCTCTGAAAAAAACACAGGAGAATATGTGATAGCTTCAGTCTGTAAGGAGCATCTATTCTTAAACATGTTTCTCGCAAAGAATAATGGTTTATGTGGAGCTACTCAGGCATATCAGAAGAGCAGTACGAGCAGCAGTCAAATGCCTGAAACCATAACACTTACCTTCGAATCACAAGATACACTGACTATGAACTGTCCTATTCGCATTCTCCAACATATTCAGCATTAAAATAAATTAATTGCCAAATGAGATAAGTGCATGACAGGAGGTTTTACATTGCCAGACTCTTGCATATATTAAGGAATCACATCAGTGACTCCTCTGCAGACCAAAACAGGGGCCTCCAATCCACTATATTGTGAGCTTGCAAAACCTTTTCTCATGTTGAATGCAGTGCTTTCTACTCATCCAACAAGCACCAACTGGACTAGACTCTTTTAGGAAATCTCTGTGAATGAACTACATTGGATTTGATGTGTTGAAAAAATGACCACATCTGTCTTACAGAGATGTTAGAAAAATGTAAGAAAATAGCTTTAATGATCTTTCAGACATTGATCATATGCCTTTCACAGTCACTGTGAAACTCCAGGCAGGAACTGGCCCACAGCCAATAGATACTACCACCAAATGGGTACACAGAGTCTCCACTGTTCCCAAAATACATAATTAGTTGTTAAGTATATTTTGACCATAATTATAGCAGAATTGTCTGGGGACAAACAACAAAAAAAAAGCAGCAGATTTTATCTGAATAAATGTAGTTAAGTAATTCTATAAAAAATTGTATTTCAAAATGCTGATTTTAAATGCAAATGGCAAACTACTGAATTTCAGATCATGCCAACAACCCATCTAGGTTTCTTTTAAATAGAGAGGTTGTCAAAAGCATCACATCTTTCATGTTATTAGTGACAAAGCAAACGGTCTATCTTCAGTTCACCACTGAAAATCTTGAATAGTTGCCAGATAAACGAGACTGCAAATAAGGAGTCATATTTGCCCTTTTCTTTATTGAGCTCATGCACAGCTACGTGAGTTTCAGTGAACTGCACAACTGCAAACTCTGTCTTTCGAGTTTGAAGGTCCCTTTTTCTAGCTATAGCATCAGGGTTCAGGCAGTACCTACAATATGTAGGCAGGTATTAGAAGACATCAGAATATAGACAGAGCAAAATGCTGTTCTTCCAAAATCCACTCAGAAGTTACAGCTTTCTATGCAATCCATACACAAGACTTTGGTGTTTTATTTTAAGTACTCGATTTATTTTAAGCATTCAGTACTTGTGCACTAGTTGTTCTGTCTTTACTATCTCATATCTTGGAACATTTGTTCTGCTGCATGGCCAGTTTTAGTTGTGCAGGAAAAGGTTTCCAAATTCATAAGGCCTTCTCTCAGGTCATGATACTAGACTAATAGAATTATTTTAACAGTTTACAAACATTTTAACTCTTGGTCTGCAGCTCTGCAACAAAAACTGTAACTTGAACAAGCATGAAGGTTGAATATTAAAGTTTTGAGAATGTGCATCATGGCAGTATTGAAAGACTGTTGTTTATATAAGCAGAACGATGAAACACAGTAACAGATCTTATTAAAACTGTACAGCTCTCTCCAGAACAAACGGCTTGCGCAGTGACACATTGAAAGTATATGGCAACTACCTCACTTCGCTCAGCAAACTGGTACAAGACCTAAAACTGCAGAGGATACTGAAATTATCCTGTGCATTCACATCACTGATGGACTAAAGCAATTTTTAACTTTAAGGCTGTGCCCTCTAGGAGTAAGTGATATGTGGCAGTCTTCCCATGACAGCTGACAAATGGTGGATGATGTATGCATGTATGCATGAATATATGCATTACCTAGGCAGAACAAAACACACAACCCATGCCATCAACTTTGCAGAGGGAAAAGAAATCAAGCATGAACCAGAAGGGAAGTGCAAGGAGAGTGCCAAGCAAGCTACTAGAAGTGTGGTTTGGATACAAAGCAAAAAGGCAAAAGGCAGAGCTGTAGGCTCGAATACATGAAATAGGACGTGTACGCACATAAAGGTTAGAGGAAAGAGTATGTTAGGAATGAGTAAGGCTGTCAGGTGCTCTGGAAGAGGGAATATTACAATGTGGCCTGAGCAGATGATGTAAAAGAAGTTATTTCGCTGAGTATTTTGAGGGAGCAGTGAAAAGGGGCAGAAGGGAGCTACAGAAGAAAGAAGGGTGATAGGAAAAGATGGGTAAGAGCTGAATCATTGGTTTAGGAGAAAGAAGAGATGTGGCAAGCACAGAAATAAACCTGAGCTACTGAACATAACACTGGATACCGAGGCAAGGAAACCTCAGTGAGTAAAATGTGTGCAGCCTCATCTACTGACATGAATGGTAAGGTAGAGGCAGTTCACTGCAAATTAGAGGCAAAAGAAGGTAATGAATGTGATGTTTACGGACAAATTTGGTAGTTACAAGGAAAATAAAGAGCTTAGTTTCATGCTCTTATTTATACTTTCACCCTAACAGTAAGAATTCTATAGTAACTCATCAAATTGTATTAGATGGGCTGTAATGTAGAAGCCTGAATGCTCAACTTCAAATACTTATGTCTTTGGTTCAGGAAGTAAAGATTCATTTGCACTGACTTCAGCTTTTCAAAGAATCACAGAATGGTAGGGGGTTTGTAGTTTTTAGAAAACTTTATTTCACCTTCAGCAAATAGATCAATATTTTACCTGTTTAAATACCAGCAAGGGCCTTTTCACACTATTAATAAGCAATTGTGTTGGTAGAAAGAGCAAATTACTGGTTAGTTGTGAAACAGTCCCACTGATACTGAAACTAGCATCAAATCTGAAACTGCAGAAAAGGAAAACCTGTCCAGTGAACTCCTGAATATTCTTGTGTCCACTTTTATATCTGTGAATAGTGGACATAAAGGTAAAATAAATGAGGTACTAATTAAGGAGATACTAGATTTATATCTCTTCTTGGTCTTTAAGGTCTCACTCTCTTAAAGAGTAATTATTCATCCTGGCACTTACCATGACTAGAAAAGTTAATGCCAACTCTAATATCTAGTCATTAGTTATTGACATATATGTACCTAGCCCTCAACAACCTAGGTACAAGAATGTCTCATGCATCTTTCAGTTCACTCTTGCATTTTTAAGCTGGCAAACATGTCCTCAAAGGAAAGTCACCTTTGTATAAACACGGGCATTGCCAGATACACATATCCACAGCAAATGTCCACTTTTGCTATCAGACTAATTTTTATTAGTGTTCTTTTATTTTTTGATATGTGAAATGGCATTGCTGCAAAGTAAAAAAATATGATTTATGATGCCTTTTCCAATCAGCATAATCATTTTTATTCCAAGCTAGCAATTAGCTTTCTGACTAATTCATCACACTTAATTTAAGATGTAGCATGCAGCAGTGTTTAGAGTTGCAGTCATAGCATTTGTGTTTGGCTAAGGTAGTGGTCACTAGCAGACTCAATTTATCACCTTTAATTTGAACTCCCATGCCAATGATTTTCATTCTTAAAGCTATGACTGGCACTTATGGATTTCAAAATCAAAGGGAAAATAAACTACAGTTAAGAATTCAACCACTCAGATCAATGAAAACCTGTTTTACAAGGGAGTGTGTGCCAGTTAAATCCCAGCTGCCTGACAGAAAGAATTTAATGTTTCGAACAGTTCTTTTCCCACTTAAATACTCGGAATAGCTTTTTATTGCAGCAGTAAGCCATTACTGGGTGGACAGAAGTTGACTATCAATGTTGTGCTCTCAGGACATACTGCAAAGCAAGAAAAAGTGAGTGCATCAACCTATGGAAGCATGAGCTAACATCCAAATGGCAGTCCCTGGGCTGTTTGTTGTTAGTGTATATTTTCTTTTGTAAGACAACTGATGCTATGTATTATTTCACTGTTAGAAGTCAATAGCAAAAGTTTAAGAGAAATTAATAAACAGAAAAACATAGTTCATTCAATTTACTATTGTGAAAGTAACTGTCAGTTATGTTTCTAGAATTCCTTGAAGGCGAAAAATCTGGATTATTTGGTCCAATATCCAATATCTCACAATCAACAGTTAATTTGCATGCAAATTCTTTTATATCTCTTAAAAAAAGATAAAAAGATACGTATTTTTATACTGTCATTATTTGCTAACATATTTATGAAAATAAATTATTTAAGACTGCATAGAGCCTTCCACATGTGCTTGTGTATAATGCTGGCATAAACCCACGCACTGGCAGAAAAAATGAGAGTGAAGGAAAGAAACAGAAGTCCATGTATGATTCCACACTACATACCATGTAATAAGAAACCTTTCTTCAAACATAGATTTCCATCCAGAAAGAGACTGTTACAAATTTTAAAGTATTTAATAATCTTTCGGTGAATCAATATTTTTTGTTTTCAGACCATTAGTCTCAAAATACAGAAGCTTTTCTCACATTTTAGCTGTGAAATAGCCAAAGATGATTTGAGAGCAATTCTCTCTTTCATCAAACTCACTGTAGCTCCTTGAATTCACAGGATTATCAACCCCTACTCTGCTACTGTGAGCTGCTTATCTTCACAATTTATCATTCGGTGAGGTAGCCAAAAGTAGCACACTGCACTCTGTAACCGAATTTCCCATACAGGAAATATGCTTCAAGGAAAAAAGAAGCAAAGCAGTACTAACTACAGGTTTGATCATAAATGTAGATGTAGACTAACATTGTCCTGTTATCAAACCTGTGCTATTCTTGTTTCCTGTAGCAAATATTGCAATTCTTACAAGGACTATCTCATATTAATTCAAATAATGAAATCTGTTCATGCTTTAAATTCCAAACAGTATACTATAATAACATTGATCTTTTTGTCTTAAATTATGGTGAAGATATCTAAACCAATTCAATAGATAAGCAGGGATTTCTAAGTAGAAAAAGAACAAAAAAGAAAAAAAGTCAAAACCTATAAGCTGATTTTTAATGCTTTAGGGAACAGAAAAATCTGTTCAAAAGACTTGCCATGTAGTAATAATGCTAAGAGAATAAAATTTGCAGTTTCAGCTGTTTTACCTTATATCAAGAGATCAGAAGTACTCGTACAGCACACTGTGCTTAAATCATTTACTTTCACAGTTACTCCACACTTCTATCGGTGTATGAGATAATATGTGACCCTACACCCTTCTGAACTAAATGTTACACTTCTAGTGAATTTTATTGATTAAGAAAGGACTAACGGCCTGGTTTGTAAAACAATCCGGTTTCCATTAAGCGTCTTGGTGACAGAGCAGTATTTTCAAAGATGTTCAGTGAACTGCAGCTCTCAGTCCTTTCCTTTCACTGAGATGCCTAATGAGATCCAAACTCCCTGGAAAACCTGCCAGTCCTGCAGACAACATGCACACACTTTCCCGACTCCCTGTGCATACTCTCTGATTTGGTGGAGCACTCACAGTGAGTATCAGTAATTGCATAAGCAACTTCTTGGGATTAAGTTCTTTATTTTCTACAGCTTTTAAATGTTCATCATATCACTACTTAATTCATAATTCTCCACTGAGGAAATAACTTGAAATGTTTACCTGTCACTGTAAAAACATAAACGGAGTGGTGGGAAGACAGTTTAAATATAAAGCAATAAAGGGAGTAAAGAATGGAGTGAATCTCATCTATGAACTTTTTTGGAAGTGTTGGATAGTTTCAATGAAAATGTAATTTTAGTGTTACATAGAAATGTTGCTCATGTATCAATCTGTTAAATATTACAATATTACAAAATTATTAAACTATTTCAACAAAGTACAATTATATTTTCTTATAGCAAACAGAAAGCCATTAACATATTAACATGTATTTAGTACTAGTCTAATGAATCAGTGGTGAATCATCATTTTCATGCTATACATACATTGAAAGATTTTTTTTATAATATGTAGGTGTACATAGAAATAAAACTATATATAGTAAATGTTACGCGTTTTTATCCTTCTAAGGATATTTAATTATAGAAGAAATTATAGATTGAGATTTTATTCAATTTAAATCCTCCATCCACTCACTGAATAATATGACTCGCTCATAAAATCTGACATATATTCCACCCACTCAAATTATTTTTTAAGATGTTAGTCTTATTCTTCCTAAAACTGAGAAAGCTGTATTTTTAATTTTTGACAATATAACCATCATCTTAAAGTGGAAAAATGAAGACTATTCTATTCACACTGCCGCTTAAAAGAGCTTAGATTAATTATGTTTATGAGAATGTGAAGGCTATCTAGAAAGTTTATCCAGAATGCTATCGTATGTATGAATATGGAAAACCAAGACCTGAACTGATTTTTTATACAGTAGCCTGCCTTTTGGAATAGCGTTACAGATAGTATCTCTGGTGCTTACCTAGAAATATTAGGCCTTCTTTATGAACCAGTCATTTCACAAATTAACGGTTGTAACAGAAAAGCAAAACTTTTCAAGGGGAAGATAACGAAGCAAATGTGATGTTAGGTAACTTGGAAAATACATAAAGATACCCTGCAATATATCTCTCTACCTGCACAGAACTACACTGATATGTATGCTGAATATGATGTAAAAACATTACAGTATCACGTTAATGTCTCAGTACTGTGTTTGGTGTAGGTGGGTCTGTGGGACACAGCAGCTGTATGGGCCAAGGTTGGAAGTGTTTAGAAACAATTTACCTCCTTTTATATCAGCTCCTATGGGTTGCAACATGTGAAACTATTCACAATGAAATTTAGCTCCAAAGATCTAGCAAACATCCCTTTGCTCAGCTGAAATTCATCACTTTTTCAGTATTACAGAATGCTGCATGTAACAAAAGTTACTGTTGAAACTGGCACCACTGAACCTGATTATTTCAGAAACAGGTCAGGGAGATAAATGCATGCTCGTCTCCTAAAGATAATCTCCCAGCACGGAAGTAATATACACCAGGGAACTAAGTTAATACAGCTCCGCAGTAACTCCTGTTCTCTGAAAAGGTAACAGACTTTAATCTTCTATGATGCCAAATTCCTACTTTGACCATACAAAACTCACTTCCAAATACTAGCAAGTATTTAAAAAGATAAATAGTATTTAACACCACGTTAGAAAAAGGTGATTTTCTCTATTTTCTCTCTCCAAAGATTTCATATTCTCGTTAAGAGTTGCATTATCTATAAACTGAAATCAATGCTTTCTGTAAATTGGCATAAAGGATGTTAAATATCATTTAAAGTATTTTCCTTTTATTAGAACAAATAATATCTATGAATATAGGGCAATGAGGTCAAAGATTCACCTCATGTCCAATCAGTAAATGACATTTCTAGCTTGACAGAATAATGTAGAAGTTGAGGGAAGAAGGCAGACTCATATCTTCTCTACTGCTGATAGACCGTAGCCCATCACCCTTGAACTAGACTGAATTTTCTGAATCCTGTTACTCCATTACCCTACCCTGTAATTTTTTTTTTTATTCCTCAGTGATCTTCAACTAAAGAATAATAAGAATTGTTAGATAATTTTAAAATTGTAATTTTGAAAAATGAAGCTTAGAGTTTAATATTATGTATATGTGAATCATTCATTGGAATCAGACAATTTGTTCTGCAGACAGATGAGTTAATATAATAAAATGATCATGTATTTCTAACCTGTAAAATACAGTATTAGAAACCGGCTGAACAACTTGTCAGTAACTTACGATATCATACATCAGCTGTTTGCAATGCATAACAAGTGAGAATTTACGATTCACTTAGATAATGTGCATTAATCTCTAAATACTTCAATACAATCATAGATCAAGAACATAATTTAGAAACTGCTGCATGTATTATTTAAAATGATACAGAAAAGACAAGCTTAAAAATATTAATTCATATTCAGACAGAACAAGCACAAAGATAATTCTTGCAAATGTAGATTAATTCAATGAAGAATGAAATTTAGTTACCACTGGAACAATTTATAGGGTTTGCCATTAATTTCAGCAGAAAAGTTGAGACTAATTATCCTAGTACTGTGAGTAAAGTACTAGGTAAAGGTGAAACATAAAAGAACTAAGCAAGAGTAAAGAAGACAATAGGAGTGCTCAGGAAACCTTAATCTGAGCCAGGCCTCTCTTGCTCTTTATCCAGTGAGACATCTGTAACTGACTTAGAGTGAAACAGCTTTGGGACATTAGATCTAATTTTGCAATGAAAGACTCCTCTTAAAATGTGCTTTAAAATTTCATCTTTCAAGTATTGAGTAGTTTAGTGTACAAGATGATATTGTTACTTAGAGAAAGAAAAACGGTGATCAAATAGGTCTAATTTGCTGAATATGTTTTAAGAAATGGATTAAATTTAATATTTTTAAGGTTTTTTTGTTATTATAAATTCTTTTTTTTTCCACATGCCTCTTCCTTTCAGTCATGTTTTCCTTGGGAATGGTTCTCCTTCTGGCTATCATGACTCTACATATAGACAGCAAAATCAAGCACTTTTGTCCAATGCACTGTTCGCTAACTTCCATGTCACTCCAGCAAGTGAAAACAGAGACAAAATACTCTGAATAATTAGTCCTTCACAGAGTTAGTTTCACTCACTCCAGAGGGTCCACAAAGTATAAAACTATTTTAAATGGTTTTATTGAAACACTTTAGAACCTGGAGCCATGTCGTGAAAATTCCATGTACTGATAATATTATTGTTTAAGTGAAGGTTTTAAGTCTTGAAAGAGGGCAAATAAAGAAAACTATGCATATTTAATATGCAAAAATCACTTCCCAATGGAAAACAGAGACTGCATGATAAATGGAAAAAAGATTTAGCAGGCTAAGAGTGTTTTTTTTTTTCTTCTTCTTTTGCTCCTGGTCAAACAATAACACCAGCCACTTTTGACAGTGGTTGACACTCTCTGCCTCATCTCTGTCAGACTACGATTCAGAATAGAATATAAAGGCTCACTTATGACAAGGATTGTGAAAGGCAACATGCATTTCTAAACTAAATATTAAGTGTGCATCTCCTGGCTAGTATAATCTTTTCAGAGAAGCAATCTTTATTATTTGTTTTTTGGAGGGCCAGTACAAATTCTACCACAGTGTGAAAACATTTAAATACATAACACAGATATGATGATAATAAACAGATGTCTCTCATTGTTAGTTTGGGCAGAAAAAGGTAAAGGCACGTTACTAGAAATACTATCCTGAGGCTAACAAAATTGTAAAATAAATAGACTTCTAGCCTAGGAAGCTAGAAGCTTAGGAAACTATGTAAATTTGAGTACACTCTCAAACTCATTCCAGTGTGCACAACTTTATGCTGTTATTGTATATAAATGAAGACTATTTCCAAACTGTGAGCTTAAGGCAAATGCATATGGAAGAGTCACAGAAGTGGAAGGAGAAGGGTTACTGAATGTAATGAAGAAGCTACATTTTAAGAAGCAAATTAATCGGAGCAACCTGCTACTGACATAATTGCTTTAAAGACCCTATAGCAAACATCAGCAGAATTGGTTTCTAATTTACCATGTCCTTCATTTGGAACACATTCCCTAAAGGTTTATGTGAAAGTCATGACATCTACAAACACAATTTGTTTCAGATTGAGCAGCTGTGATGAACGCCTTCTTGCCTTCTTTTGCTACCCTTGATCAAAATCACTCTTCTTGCCAAGAATGCAACAGAAGTCTTCATGTTACTTGTAATATACTGGGAACACCAGAGTTATAGTTGTTTGCTTGGTTCTGGGTGGTTAGGGTTTTGTGGGTTTTTTTGGGGTTTTGTTTTTGTTTGTTTGGGTTTGTTTTTTTTTGTTGTTGTTATTTTTGTTTCATTGTTGTTCTGTTTCTGTTTTGTTGGTTTTGTTTGTTTGTTTCCTTTTCTTTTTTTGATGAAATATTCAGAAATATTCAGGTAAACTTTGAAAATAAAGGTTCTTTACGTAACTCTGAAGAGTTTTGTAAGGAAGTCAATGAACATTTCTGGTGGTAGTTTCTAATTACTTAAGTCACCAGTTTATATCTGAAATATCTTGTACCCTACCCTGACTAGAATGATTCTTCTAACTATATATCATTTGTTCTGAGAGGTTCCAGCTAATTGAAATGTGCTTGATTATCCTTATACAGTTCTTAGCTGAGTGGTGTGAAGATAGCTCCAGCAAGCTTATTTGACACTCTTGTTCAAAAATTGCCAGTCAATAAATAAACATCTCATTCTAGGGGGATTAATCATGTGCTGAATGCCCTTCACAGCTACTGACTGCAATTGGAACGAACAAAATAAAGACCGATTTCTTATCCCTGTGTGTATGCCTACCAGTTTATTTGTAACCATTATTTTAGTTTTTTCTCCACAAACATCCCTTTGACAAAGTGAAATAAACTATTATTATTAAGTGTACAACTGCTGTAGCATTTGGACATGGTATTTTAGTGACTTCAACTTAAATCAGAAACTTGCTGAAAATGCATGTCACAGACAAATTGCCAATGGTTAAAAATAACAGTGTGCTATACAATAAAAGAAACTACTATAAAAGCTGAAAGACCACACTGGTAAGTATATTACGAGAAAAATGCTTTGATTAACCTCTTTCCGCTCCTCCTTCAAACTAGAATTTCATTTTGTTCCCTTCATATTGTGTAAACTGAAGAAACATATCTTATAGCTATGTGTAGTTTGACTAGCTTAACGGATAATACTGGTGAACAAGAAATGAAAGTAAATGGAATCAGGTTGACTTTCACTGCATTAAAGAAATGGTTGAACATGAGTATTTGCCAGCAGAAAAAGAACGTATTTGTTAATCAAGATTGTTTTAAAAGCCACTTCCTCCCCTATGATTAGTGTGTAGTAATCAGGCATATGTGTAAAGAAACATCAGCAGAAAATAGTCTAAATGTACAGAGGTGACCAAGAGATGAAAATCTGTGGGTAATAACCATGATGCACAAAGACCTTGCCTCAAAACTTTGAATTCTGGCAGATCCAATGAGTGTTCAACAGAATGTTAATTGAACAAGTCTGAGAATTCAGATTTATAATTGTTGCTTGTGGCTGTCTTTCCAACTGTAAATGTTTAATTCATATACACACTGACATAAATATGCATATAAATTCATACACTTTAACGACTGCCTTGAATATTAATTGCATAAGGTTGAATACCTTTTTTCAGTGTATCAATTAAATGTACTGTCCAGAAGTCACTTAAAACAGGGAGCACACATCTCAGATGCTTTTTTTTGTTAGTAATCTCCCTTACTGTCTTCACGTCACATTCAGCATGGACATTCACAGAATGTCCCTAGTCAGTAACCAACACATTTATACTTCTCTTTAATTTTTTTACAGAAATAGCACTAGCAGCACTGTTCTGCACTGTTCCCATGACAGTACAGGGTTTGGAAGAAATATCAATACAGCTGTAGGTGTCAGGTAAATAAATGCCATACATTACGCATTTATTATTATCTATGAAAATTTCACATCCTTTTTTTCATGTGGCTTAAGCTCTGGCAATGTCTGATGGAGGCTGTTTTGTTGACTGTTTCATAACAGCCTTTTTTAGGACCTGCTATTCCATTTCAACAATTAGTGATTAGAAATAGCTGTTCCTTTAGATTAATAAACCATTAACATAAACAGTTCGGAAGGTTGTTCAAAAGGCTTCACCATGTTATTATGAAAAGAGAGGCTTTCTTGACTTCTGTAATTTACTTACAAAGGACAACCACATCTGTGGAGATTTGAGACTTTGGGCTAAACAAGGAAAGTTGACTTTTGATTAGGGTGAAACACAGATGCTACTGTGGGAACCAACTTGGTTATGAGTGAACAGGGAACTCCCCTGCCACCCCAATGAGCATCCTGAAACTATACTGCCATCAGCCAGAAGTATTAATCCAGATAAACTGTCTGGTAGTGCCACTGACACACTTTTCTGAGTCAGATAAGGCTGTTAACAACTTAAACAAGCTAAATTTTTTATTATTATACTATATGCCATTAATTCATGGTGATATGGTCATGTTTATTCCTGGAAGAGACATTGAAATCTATCCACACATTCCTCAGTTCCCATAGATCTAAGAGAGTGGTAAGAGGTTGTTGTTGCCACAGACCATCCATATTGGGCTACTAGTACGTCTGAAACACCACCCGTACTAGAAACAATGAATTGGTCATAGCTTATCTGGAAAAAGGAATTATATAAAAAGCAAGTCCTTTCAGACACTGTCAAAATTTTACCATTAGATTAGAAAACATCACCTAGGATATCTCTGCCAATGGCTCACATCAAAAAAAAAGTATTAGACAAAGGAATCCTGACAGATTTGCAGTTTCAGGGTCTTCCTGAAAACCTCAGCTAGTCACAGTCTGACAACACTACACAGACACAGCAAAACTACACAGATCTTTAATCCCGTAACAGGGTGTGTGCCCGGGCAGAGTGAACTCCCTCATGCTTCAAACTTTGCCCGCTGGTAGCAGGTCTTTGATGTCACGAGATTCCCAGGATGCAACAGCAAAAGGAGTATTTCTCTAGTGTAAGCTTGAAAGACATGCAGAAGGAGCTCACAAATGAAATGGAGCCTACAAATGAAATGAAGCCCACGAAGCATCCCACAGCTGGACTGTGATTTTAGGGGAAGTCACTGTTGTGGGACTTGCAGGTGAAAAGTGAGCTGGGGGCTACCAGCATGGAGTCCCCCAGGAGGGATATAAGGCAGTTGAAGATGCAGACCGGACAATAAGGAAACTATTCAGTCAGAGAAACATTATAGCTACAGAGTGCCACTCCTCAGTGACACAGTTGAAACGGTGGACTTAAATGGAGCAGGGCACCATCTGTCTGTATAATCATGTACTCGGGATATGTCTCATGACTCTACTTCCACTCTACATAGTTCAATGTTAAAAATCCCTCTGTTCTCAAGGAATAGAATGTATGAATGCCCATTAAGTGAATGTGTATGTGAACTGTTATTTGGAAATAGCAACTTTTGTTTTCAGTTCTGTTTTGCTTAATTATTTATTATTTACTACCTTAATTATGCATGAAAACCCTCAAGTACTTCTAATTTTTCTTTAGGCAATACAGACTCTAAGGCATGCTAAGAAAGTTACATAGTGAGGATATAGTGAGGCATCTCTTCCTTCCATTAATTGTAAGAGAACCATAGATTACAATTCAGGATATAATTCTCTGCTTCTTCACACGATGTTTTAAAGTTGATTGAGTACCATTACTTTACACTTAGCATATTTACTGCTGTATAAAGCTTTCTCACTCTCATAAAGAAAAGGCATCCAGGAACTTTTCAGCACAGCAGTACTGTTAAACATTTTTTGATAAGGCTTCTTTAAAAAAAAACATTTTACCTTTCGGTTGTTTACAAATTACTTTAGCAGTGATTTGGGAAAGCATTTAATAGGCTCTAATGTTCTTCCTTTAACAGGGACTCTACTTAAGTGCTTTTCTAAACTGAATCTTGTCATGTTTATCTGTCTATTAATCTGAATTTACAGTAGGTATTATTTTGATATCTCAAAATATTCTGAACCAATGGTAAGCAAGAGTAGCAAATAGCTGACTTCCCTCATCTCTCCATCTGCAACATCTACACTTCCTAACAGATCCCTGTCCCATCCTCGTTTGCCACACTTGTTGGACCAGACAGAGCACATGCTGTGATCATACAGGAGCTGTGTATATCCTTTCTTTACTGAGTAGCAAACAGACAGGTTAAATGGTTGGTCAGCTGGCGTCTCTAGTCCAGTAAGCAAGCAGATGAACCTTGCTTTTCAACTTGCAGACCCAATAAACAGCTTAGTGACTCTAACTGGTCATTTTTCACACTTCTGTTGAGAGAACATAGTATCTATGACATCTTTTTATCTGTTATTGAACTCATGCTGGATAATGAGTTCATGGTTTCTTTGCAATGCCTGACAGAAAATGTGACCATAGAAACTTTTATTTCTTTATGAAACCCAGGCCAGGGGGAAACAAAACCAGGGATACTTGATTTATGAATACTTGTACAAAATTAATAACTAAAAAAGTAAACGTGCTACCAAGTTCATTTCTATGACTTACGTTAATGTTAGTAATCTTTTTTCCCTATTTGATCAGGTCTGGTAATGCTTTAGTCACCTAATAGGAGGGAGGTTTGTGGGATATACTTCACAAAGCCTTTTTGAAGTGTTACTTTCCTTTGGTCTGCTTCTTGCCACAGTTAGAGCTTAGTAGTGTACTTAATCTTGTTGCTGCTGGTGATCACATCAGGAGTCAGTTAAGATTTTAATACCAGCGATGGTAAAGCTCTGCACATAAAGATGAGCCTTAATAACTTCCAAATTAGTGCACTTCTGTCAGCATATGTTCTCCTTCTTTGATGATCTCAGACTATTCACTAACTGTGATAGCATACAATTCTTCAGTTTCTGTGGATGCCCATTAAACTCTTCCTTGCAATACCTTATTCAGCAGAATGCCAATAGAAATTTCTTCTCCAAAGAGAGAGAAAAAGCCCTGAAGAACAACCTAACAATTTTGCATGTTTAAAGAAAAATCTGTTAATTTCACATAAGCCATCAAAAAGAAAGGGCCACTAAAGGGAAGTAAATCCAGTATGCTTAAATAAAATAAAATGCTACCCCATAGCTACTGTAAATTATTGTAGCTAACAGGATGGTCTGGATTTACAACAGCTGAAGATGTTCTATATTCTTAAGAAAGATATGACAAGTGCAAAAACCCTATTTATATATTTATAAAGAGGTCTAGCACTTCATGCAATGTTTATACTAAAAATGTTAAAACTGTATAAAGAGATTACACAGAAAAAGGTAGTATGAACATGGGATAAATATGTTGTGTAGGTATAGAGCTAGATCCTTCATATTAGACACATCAAAAGAGAAAATTTGTTATAAACCAGTATGTTTGGACTTCTGGTAATGCAGCCGTTGTAATACATTAAGGTATTTTTGATTTGTTGTCATGTCGTGTATAATCTTGAATCTTTGTTTTCTATGAGCATGTGCACAAACATGCAACACCATGCAGTAAGTACTGTCTATTTCAGTATAACTAAGATTATAAGGAAACATCGTAACAGCGAGTTTACTATTTAGTGGTATAGATAGAAAAATTCAATATAAAGGTGATTATTTAGCATTTCTGGTAAATGTGGCAAAAGCAAAACTATAAACTATTTACTAATAGCTGATAACAATAAAAATAAAAAAGTTCACAAATGCTTTTATCTGAGAACTTCAATGTGATTTATGAACATTAATAAAATCTCTGCAAAGTTCTGAAGCTTTAGTTCTAGAAGCTTCCTTTTTTAAGGTTACATACCCTAGCTTTCTCTATAACACTTCTTATTTATGACTAAAAGTAACTAAAAAAAAAATGTTTATTGTCCTCTCAGTAATTTCCATCAACAAAAACTCCATTAATTTTCTTCCATATTTCATATGACATTATCTTTCTATGTTTCTATCTTTTACTTCTAAATATATAGTTGGCAAGCTTATGATTTCATATAACTACCCAGTTGGTAAAGCTACAAAAATAGTTTTATCTTTATAACTACATTTTATAGATGCATCTATTTCATTTATTACAATGCTTTCTCCTACAAAGCTTCGTTTTGTATCCAAATAAACTGACAGCTATTCTGGAAATCTGGTCTTCATTTTTCTGAAGCCCTTCCGACAGTGTTTTTAGTAATGTAAGAATTATTACAGGGAATGCAAGCAGTTTACACTCTTCCGTTTACTGTCAGTGTGTCACAAATTATCAAAACATTGGTCTTCTTCCTGTTTTGAGTAAACTGAAGTGAAAATCTATATCCTTAAACCAGGAACAGGTATCAGCAAAAGATGCTATTTTTTAAAAGCCCACCACTTAAATACACATCACAAGCTGTGTTCACACAGCTGTTAGCCACTTTAAAACCAAACCGTATCACCGGTGACCTCCACCTCTGCATGCCTGCTGACTTGCATTCAGTACTATGTAACAAAACATCTAAAAATAAGTAAACATAGAGGAAGTTTCTGGCACCACATTTTTTTCTTTTAAAGAGAAAGGAAAAGAGAGATGCAGGTTCACAACATGATACGTAGCCCAAGAGCTTAAGGCAATTCTTAGTGCAAGGCATGTATCATTAGGCATCTTACATAATTAGCTTTTCTGCTGCCATCAACACATGAGCTGTGAGTGAGTAGTTTATGTGCTTTTTCTAATCCATTTTCATGAATATTATTAGTACTACCATAATTGTCATTATTGCCATCATCATCACAGCAAGCTGTTAATTTTTGTATGCCCAAAGGCAAACAAGTCATTACTTACTCATCAACAAAACTGCTTGTCCCAGATACACAGGTAAGCAGATTTTTGCTAGTGTGGTCAGTGAAAGAACCCAGGGCCTTTCTACAAGTGGAACAGGATCCTCCTGAACATTAGCACTCTTACTAAAAACTTTCATATTATCTACTCAAAATGGTAGTTTTATCGGTTTGGTTCCTGTTCTACATTAAACACTTCAGCTACAGTTGTAATGTCACTGAACAGTAGATGAAAAACATTTCTGGAGCAAATGTCAGCAATGGATAATTTTGAAATAGCCTTCTCATGTACGGCACAAGCCAGAAGATATCACCAATTGCTTTGTTGGTAATCTATGATGCTGTTTCCTGGCATAGTAAGTATTCCTAAAGATGAAAGAAAAACTTGCAGAAATAAACAATACAGAGCTCCATCTTTCTCATAAAGGTTGACCTTGGACATGAAATTGAACTTAAATGGGAGGAACAGAAAGCTCAGAAACAATGATGTGAAGTGGACAATTAAAGGAACAAAAAAAAAAAATCTACTAGGATACCTCACCTAAGGAAATGGCTTGTACGGATGTTGAAATATCTTACAGTGAAGCATGCTCTATTAGTATTATGAAACATGGATACTCAAGGAAGTATCACTTTTATTTCACTTTTGAATTGTGAAATTGTAATGGTAACCTGTGGTGTTCTACTCTTTCAAAACTGAAAACATAAGGAAAGACTTGGAAAATCACGAGACGCAGACTCCAGTTCTGATGAACCACTGATAAAGTATGTCTCAGGTAGTTAAAGCCTGCACTTACTCTTAACAGTAAGGTATATTTTTGTGCTTTGTGCAATGGGGTCAAGGGACAACTGCCAAAAGCATTTAATGCCCTCATCAGCAGAAGCTGCAGGTCCTCACCAGAAGCCCCTAAAAACATTTAACAATGTGCAAAACATCCTAACTTGCTAATCCAGACTTCCAAGAAACAAAACAATGCCCCTAATAAGCACACAGCTGACAAGTCACAGTAACGGACATGCAGTACTGGGACTTACCATCTTGGTCTGTGGTAACCGTGATAGCTGTGAACTGCTTGGGAGAGAAACTCAGCTCCGAGACCCCATTCGTGGCTTCTATTTCAAAGGTGTAGTTCACGTGCGACACAAAGTCAAGCACTGTCACAGACGAGTTGATGAGACCTGTGTGCCTGGGGATGAAACGGATACCTCCCCCACAGATCTCACACTGGCTGGCATCTGACCCACATTTCTTACAGATGACACTGTAAGTGAGATCTTTCCTTCCTCCGGTATCACTCGGGGGGCTCCATTCCAACATGAGAGCTGTTTCGTTAATGTTAAAAATCACATTCCTCGGAGCAGAAGGCGGCCCTGCAGAGAAGGAAGTGAAAGCCTGTTAAGCAACAGTTGTCTATTTTGAAGAAAAAAAAAAAGAAACTATGAAAAATGTATTAGTCTTAGGGCAATTATTTGCAAATAGAAACTAAAAGGGTTATGTTTCAATAACAAATTCAATGCAAAAATTAAAAATTATTTATCTTTGAAAATTAAGCAGGAATAATAAATAGGTGAGATCATAAAAAGCTGAATAATCTAAATAAATTAGAATTAATTCAGATATAATTTAAGGCAATGTAAAAATGACTTGAGAATGTCAAACCTAGACTTGGTAACACAAATATGCAATACGTATCTCTGATATTTAGTGATACTGGGGTAGAGCTTTAACCACAAAATTTATTTCCTTATTTTTTGTATTGTCATGTAGGCTTTTCTGATACTTATAATCTTTGATGTTTTATAAAAGTCAAATTGAATAATAAATAAATAATATCTTTGGAATAACTACAAGAGGTAAAATTGTTTGTATCAATTCTACAGTGCCAGATATTTTTTCAATCCTTCACTGCTTATCCCCAGGGATTTCTTTTCTGCTGCTCATTAACACAGTTGGGTGGCAACCCACTGAGACTCTTAGGCACAAGAGACAGTTTACATGACTTTTTCTTTCCCATTTGCCACCTCATAGGCATCAGTATAACACTGAAGACAACAAGCTTGCAAATTAAAGGTCTAAAAGTATGGCCATAAAGCAGGAGACAAAATAATTCTTGAAGACTGTGGGGAGGGATGCAAAGACAGTAGCAGCAGGCAGAGTGTAGGAAAGTTCCCAGCTAGAAGCAGATGGCAGAGCTCTCTGCCTACTGTCAGATGAACCACGAGTGACTCATTCCCCATGGATCCCACAACACTCAAGGTATGTCCAACAGGTTTTAAGCTGTTATGCTGACTTAACATGTAGAATCACATGTAAATCACCCGAGGCTTTATATGTACATTAGCTTGCACAGTCTGATGGAAGAACTTTACCACCTATTGATATTTTAGATAGGAAACAATGAAAGGGTAAAGGTAAGGCAGAAATTATTAAAGGAAGTCTCAATAGGCTTATCTCCATTTCTTATTATATTATCATTCTTCCACTTCACATCTTTCAACCAAGCACTTACAGACACGTGGTTTTCAAAAACAATTTGTATATAGTGGTAAACTCAACCGGCGAACTCCAGGTTTTTTGAGCTAAGTTGAATAAGCATTATATGCCCATCCCTCAACATAAAATCACAGTGAACACGGATTGCTTCACCAGTGGTTAGCAAGACTCTGAAAATTTTCAGCTTGCTTTGCAGCTGTTCATGATGTATGTAACCTGCAAGCAAGAATTAAGTATAAAGTTTTGAATGAGATATTGTTCAAACTTTGACTGGGCCTCTTATGCAGACTGAAGGACTGTGTGAAATATTTGCAGATGACACCAGCTAATTCTTACACAGAGAGTATTTCACCCAACAAATTGTGTGGCACAGTAGATCTGAAAGTCAGATTATTAAAATATCATAATGTCCTTTACAAAAACTTTAAGACAATGAGAGAAGAACAAAACAAAGAAACAAATATACTGATCAACACTCTTGTAAATTCCAGTTCTACATAGAACTTGACCACAGAACAAGACCTTGTGTCTGAAGAAAGGTCAATAAAATAATAGTAAAGGTCTTCCTATTATTTCATGCATAAATCAGGATGTCAAATCTCATCAAAAAAGTAAAAATATACTACTTAAAAAAAAATAAATCTTGATTTCTTTTTTTTCCCTTAAGATCTGCAATCACTACAGCACTGATATGCTGACTCGATTTTCAAACTTTTAGCTATTTATTTGACTGAACAAAATATAGCAATTTATAAAATCAAGCCCATCAGTGGTTCTGAAATATGGCCCTACAACTGAAATAAATCCATTTCTTCAAGTTCTTAATTCTTCAAGATGACCCTGAATACTAAAATGGATTATAACAGAAGACATTGCTAATCTTACATTTTACTAATAAACTATATAGTACCTATATACTCTCTCTATATGTGTAGTTGTACCTACACATAACAACAAGAATAAACAATAACTTTAATGAAGAAAAGAGGCAATAATAGTTGTAGAAAAAAAGACACTATTCACCTACATCTGTAACTTTTAAGTGATATTTGTTTTCTTATGTGGGTAGTAAAGCTGGAATGCTTCAAAAGAGAAAAAAAATTACGCTGTAGAAGATATAATGTGAACTAATAAATATGATAAGGCTATTTGTGAACTGTAGGTGAACATTTGAGTTGTTTTTTTCTTTCTAGTATTTATATATAACTTTAAATAACTGAGACTATGTTTTCATTAAAATCAACTTTGCCCAAAACTAAATGATGAGTTAGCTGCTGGATTTCAAGCACTTGATAAATAAAATATTTGGAGGTGTCACATCACTTTGCATTTTTTTAGTGGACAAGGAAGTTTAAAATGTTTCGAATGTGTGAGTATTTATTCATGTATCTATCCGTGCAGAGTTAGTAGCTAGCCAAAAAGCCCGGTAGAGTGAAGGCCAGTAATTTTTCAGCCTATCAAGGAATCATTTACCTGAACAGTATGTGGCTCATTTTTGTACCGAAGATCAATAATTCTGCAATACATCAGAAGAAAATTACATTTTTAATTTGCAATTTAATTTTTATGGCCACAAATAATATTCTGAGTATTTCCTTCATGGTCTTTGACTGTGACCTTGTTTGTGATAAGTCTAACAGTAAAACATTTGAAATACTGTAATATTAACTTGTTAACAAAGGCTAATTATATTTATGTATCATTTTTCCTACGGTGTAGAAAACAGAGACAAGGTACAGTCCTGAAGATGCTGATTTGGTCCAAAAGCCCATTCAACTTTAGAGTGTCTCAGATTTACAAAGCTCTAAATATTCTGTAAAATTACTGTGAGGTTGGTGGTTCTAGCTACTCTGGGAAACAGTCCTGAGATTAGAATAAGCTAAAACTAGCACAGATTTCTTTGGCTTCAGTTCTTATTATTTATGTGTAGAAGACATGAATAATTATGTTTCCTCTATAAACATGCTGTGAGAGTTAAATAATGATTGGTCTTAACAAATTCCCAGGGTTAAAACCAATGAGGAGTTTTAGGAATATGAAGGATAAGCCTTAATTGAACTTACATATGTGCATAACTTTAAGCAAATCAGCAATCCCCTTAAAATAATTGGTAATACTCATGCACTTAGAACTAAGCATGTGTGTAATGGCTCCAATGGAGCCAATGATTTACAATTGGCTTAAATTTAATCTTACATAAACTATAGATAGTATGACAATGGGTCATCACACCTTAGGGTTTTTTTTATGTTACTTCATCAACTTTGGTGGGCCAAAACAAGAATCAATGTCAGTCCAGGCATTAGGAGAGTTTTGTCAATTTTGACAATTTTTTATCAATTTTAATTCTCTATCAGATTTTTGTTGTACTATTTGTAGATGGCATCAGTAGAAGAAACAATACAGTAGATAAAATACCCTCTTTTAGAGTTTTTTTTTTTATTTATACTAGAGAGTGAAGGCTGTTATATTCATGATTTGGGATTTCATCTTCAATTGCAAGAGAAAACATGAATTATTGTACATTCGCATTTCAATGAGCAGGGAGAACACTATCAATTATGTTAGAGGTGTCTGAAAGTGTATGACTGTCCGCCTGCAAATACTGCAAAAAACCTCAGACACACTTCATACTCAAGGCCCCTCATGCCAATTTATATGACGATTAAATAGCTTTTTAATTGCTGTTAAATTGTGCCAGTTAAACTGTGATTTCATGCAAATATTAAGCTGTAATGACATGCAGTGAATCATTTACTAAGATTTAGAACTCGGAACAAAGAGAAACAATTAATTCTAATCCTCTGATTCAGCTAAATTATGTGTCACTGGGCTTTTATGAATGTGGCCTGATTGCTTTGTTATCATTTATAAATTATACAAAGATTATTTCACACACTGGAAAAACTTGGCAGCAATAACCCCTCTGCAGACATCTGCGTGCAAAGCTCTCAGGGATTTCCTTATATTAATTTTTAAGGAAAACGAGTATATTGGTGAAAATGATGTATCCTTTCCTCACGGCAAAATTCATGACTTTAGATTTTCTGGAAAGGAGTAAAACACATTCCAGATGGATGAGCATTAAAAAAAATGTAGCTTTTCTGTTTCTTAGGTGAAACACAGCCTGAGTGTGAGCCCTGTCTTTTGCTTCATTTTCAAATTATAACAAGTATTTCTACACTCTCATTGGAGTAGACTGGCACTGATGTCTTATGGAGAAGCAGGCCAACTCCAGAAGCAACAGAGCTGAGTCTGTGCCTCATGCAGTGCTTTGCACCTCATCTTTCTTTGCATATCCTCTCTGTCTCTAAAGGTGAAGTGCATTTTGCCTTTTATGGAAGCAGAGAGGAGCAAACCCAATGCTGCAGAAGTCTAGTGAGGGCAGTGTAGTTATTTTATACACTACAGAACAATGACTGTCTAAAAAAACCTTTGCGATTTTAAGTGAGAACTGTGTGTTACCAACTATTGGACTCTTTCAAGTGTGTGTTGACTACTAAATTTACGGTGGAATACTCAGAATCAGTATTTGGCTGTGCCCCTTGAAGTATCTATATCTATATCAAGTATCACTTGATATAGAATGCTGTATTACATTTTTTCCTTTTTGGAATCACTTCTTCTTTATTTGTGAGGCAGGTAGGAAGAATGGAAGTCAGTAATTGCAAACCAATACTGCAAGTCTGAGTGTAATGATAAATTGCAAGTAAGTATATACATATAAAAATAATGACAGAGGCAGTGCATTCAAAGGCTTCAAGCATAGTGCTTGATTTTTCTGCTAGAATACAGCATTGACTCTTAAAAATAGAGGATATAGTTTGTGGCAGAGGTTACTGAACAGAGTGTAAGTTTGTTGGGTTCAAAATTGTTTAAGCATAACATGAAAAGAGATGCAATCAGATTCAAACACCCAATACAAAATCCTGCCTGCCTTTGACCTTGGAAAGATGGATCAATTTATCCAATTACATTATAGCGAGAAATGTTACAGTTTACGTACAGAGTAATCAGACAGGGGATTAGATATGATGCTATTTGTTGCTCACTGTGTATGTGGAGAGATCACTGATAGTGTACTTGCACATGGCAAAGAAATACAATAAGAAGAGGAAGTAGCAGCAAGAGATTGATAACAAGTGCCAATCAAATGAGAGAAAGACAAAGAGAGTAACAATATATCCTAATGTAATTTACATTCTTCTTATTAAAATTAGATTACTATTATGCTTTTCTGAAAAGAGCACACTCTTCTTCCACAAAATAGATCTACATGAAGTAAAAATGGGAACTGTACAATTTTGGAAAAGCATACAGTATGCACTGTCACAGAATTAATGACATGAGATTTGAAGCTCATCTTGAAAGAAGTGGATGCTTGAAGCTAAATTCTTAACTTCATAGTCTCTTAAATCAAGGCCCTTATTTTCCATAATGCTGCATATGCAATTTTTCCAGTACTGAGGAGATTCTGGAGTAAGGAGTATTGTCTAACCCTATACAGGAATGAAAAGAGACGATAAAATATCTACCTATTTTAGGCATATTGCTTTGCAGGACTTGGGGAAGCAAATAAACCAGTTATGAATACAGTTGGTTCAAAATGTTTGAATAAGTAGAAATTTTTAAGGGGAATCCACCATTCATTCTGTGTTTAGTTCAAGAACACTTCTCATTTGAACAGTCACAAGAAAAAATTCACAGAATCACAGAATGTCAGGGGCCGGAAAGGACCTCGAAAGATCATCCAGACCAACCCCCCTGCCAGAGCCTAGACCACATCACACAGGAACGCGTCCAGGCAGGTTCTGAATATCTCCAGAGAAGGAGACTCCACAACCCCCCTGGGCAGCCTGTTCCAGTGCTCTGTCACCCTCACTGTGAAAAAGTTCCTCCTCATGTTTACAGGGAATTTCCTACGCCTCAGCTTCCACCCATTGCCCCTTGTCCTGTCATCAGGCAACACTGAGAAGAGCCTGGTTCCATCTTCCTGGCACTCACCCTTCATATATTTATAAACATTCCTGAGGTCACCCCTCAGTCTCCTTTTCTCCACGCTAAAGAGCCCCAGCTCCCTCTGTCTTTCCTCATAAGGCAGATGTTCCACTCCCTTTATCATCTTTGTGGCTCTGCACTGGACTTTCTCAAGCAATTCTATGACACTCTTGAACTGGGGGGCCCAGGACTGGACACAGTACTCCAAATGTGGCTTTACCAGGGCAGAGTAGAGGGGCAGGAGAAACTGTCTCGACCTACTAGCCACACCCCTTTTAATACACCCCAGAATGGCATTGGCCTTCTTGGCCACAAGAGCACATTGCTGGCTCATAGTCAGCCTCCCATCAACAAGGACCTGCAGATCCTTTTCCCCTTCGCTGCCTTCCAACAGGTCAGTCCCCAGCCTATACTGATACCTGGGGTTGTTCTTTCCCAGGTGCAAGACTCTACACTTGCCTTTGCTGAATTTCATCAAACTTCTTCCTGCCCAACCCTCCAGCCTGTCCAAGTCTCGCTGAATGGCAGCACAGCCTATTCTCTTATGTCTATTCTCTTATTCTATTCTCTTATGCCACATTTCTTATGTCAGGATACAAATTTGCAAATGAACATCAACATTGCAGATCTGCCCCAAAAATGGTTATGTAGAAAAGGCATTTTCTTATGGCACAGCCTCTTCTCTCTATTTAGTAAAACTGGCTCATTTTTTGTCAACTTTTCAACTCCTTTTACCACAGGAAAGCATGACAGTTTGGAAGGTACAATCTAAATTCTACTGATACCTGTATCTTCCTGTATACCTGTTTATTAAAATTAAATTAGCCACATCTGCACAGACCCACCAAAGGCAGTGAGGCTGTATTTATGACAGAAACATAATTTTAACAACTGAGAGCATAATTTGAAAGCACTGGGGCTAAGGATATCATTTAGGGAGTAATTTGGCCTGCAGACTCTTCATTACTGATGATGTGCAAGAAGATAAGAATGTACTCTGCCTGTCAAGAGTCTTGGTGTCATTTGCAAAGCTGACAATTAGTGAAATAATCATCATCGTAGGTATAAGATGAATACATCTGCTGTTCCACTCAATGAAGTACCGACACTTTGCAGTCTAGGCTGAATGAGAGGCAATGTATGGTGGCACTGAACCAAGAACAAGGCAGAAATGAGACTGTGGTTCACTGACTCCTTTATTTCTTATTTGTCCCAAGTCAAGAGTGAGATGGGGCACCGGTATCTCAGTCGTGGTTGATTTCTTCCCTGCCTCCACTCACTCTGTTGCCTTGGCTGAAATCCTCAGCAGAAACAGAGAGGTCTAACAGCAAGTCTTCCTTGATAGCTTTTGGCCAAAGCAGCTCTCAGCACCCCACTTTTGTTTGAAAAGCACCAGGGTACCTTCTTCCTGATGCCACAGGGCTCTCATGCTCTTCCCTACCTTATCAACACTAAACTAATGGGTAGCAGGGCTTAAAAATGTGCCCTGAAAGGTAATTATGGAAAATAAGGAAACAAAATGCCATCTATGAGTAATTTTTTCAGAGATTAACTGTCTTTTGGAGATGGAAAATCAATGACTTATAAATAATATGGAACCACATCTGCATAATGCATGAGTGAAACCATCTTTCTAAGCATGAAACTCAAGAGCACCTGGAATGTGTGTTAGTTCCATGTGTAAGCTGGCCTGTGCTTGGGGCACTCATTTAAGTGGAATTGTTTGTAATCACCATTTTCCTGAAGGCAGTTTAGTCCTTCACATATTTTGTGCAAAAAGATATGCCTATCTGCCTTGTTCCAGAGTGACCTCACAGCAGATTGTGTGTGTTGGACTCGGATGACTCTCTGAACCTTATATCCCTTAAGTAGCTGCTGGATGGAACTTACCTTTCCCCTCTGAAAACCCTATGGTTAGATTAGACAACTTTCTGCTAGGTGTCTTGGATCTGAGGAATTCCATTTTCAGTGATCATCACTCCTATTTAGTGGATTGGTCTTCATAATGACCTCAGGATTACAGAGTGCCTATGATTTTGTAAATCAGGTCCAAATTACCTGCTATATTCCCAAATTGCCCAGTACGGTGCCATTTGGAGAGATTCGTACGAGCACAGGAAGCTCCTCAATTGTGCTAGTAATAGTAGTAGTTCAATTCTGTCAGCTCAGTTATTTTTACACGACATTGCCTTACACAGAGTAAACATACCAAAATGATGACTATACACTGATGGTTATTGCAACAGTACTTTGCTTTTACGGTTTTCTCTCTTATGTACACTTAGTCTGTTAAAATACTTCAAATATTTAACATTTTTTTTTTTTAGAACTCACTTAACAAGAAGACTGTGGCACAACATGTAATAGTACCAAATCCTGAATGGAATTCTACACAAAACATACAAACTCATGCCATTTTTTTTTTTTTTTTAAATACAAAACTAAATAAATGAGGTACAGGAGAAGCGAATTGCAGACACTGCTACTGGTCAGACTTACGGGTACATGCCATAGTTGGTGGGTCCTTCTCAGCTCTGAAGTAACCTTTCTCACACTGACAGACAGAAGTTGCTTCTACATAAGTCAAACTGTGTGGAGGGCACTTGGAGCACTTGACATTGCCAGCAAATGCTTTATAGAAACCAGGCCTGCAAGCTGCAAAACAAAAAAATAAGCTTCATTAATAGAAACAAGTTTTGTTCTTAAGTAAAATCCATTTCATGACACTATAATGCACCTTCTTTCCTTTCCAACCTAGATGTATGTATGCTATTTTGGTCATACAATTCCTCACCGTTTTTATTGTGTATGGACTTAAAAAATAAATAAATTTGTTGTTTGTATATATAATGGGAAATTGTTAAAAGAGACAGCTTCCAAATGTACAGCCAGTCCTCCCTGCTGCCTCAAATTGTTATCTAGACAACCACTAAAATCACTAAACAAAAGCTCATTCTCTATGTTTTATGTAGGTTCCATCTGCTAATAAGAAAGAGTGAGATAATTTCTTATCCACCACAGCTATTTACATAACTTCCTTATTTAAGTAATGGAGACTTGCAGTGCTTAATATGTTCACCCTTAAAATGGCTAGATGAGACAAGGATGACATCCCTATATATCAACAGATGGGTCTAACTTGTACCCTGAGAAGCCCCAGACAGAAGGGCCACATCAGCTAGGTCCTCTGCACCCTGTTGGCATGAAAGGCTGGCAGATGCTGCTCTAACCACCTGCAGAGATGTAGGAAGAAGATGTCAGTACCCTCTGGAACAAGCTACTGCAAGCCTGACACTACTCTTGATTGTGTCAGGAAACAACCTGGAGAGCAGGTCCAGGATAGCAGTCCCCAGGCTGCCCTGGGGATGGGGGATGTTGTGATGGTCAGAGCTCACCAAGTCCCCAGTTACTTGGAGCAGGGGGTCCTGCCTTTCATAATCACAGCACAACCTTAAATGCCTTTTCACTGGTCTTTAAAGCAGAAAAAATTAAATTAAATATTCTCATAAATATTCCAGGTTTTCATTCTGAAATATTATTTTAAAAACATCCTCAGACTTCATCACACATCTTTAAACAGAGATTTCTTTTCTTCTCCCGCCAGCTAACATATTTTATACATGCCAACGTGCATTGCAGATACTGTCTTCTGGCTTCCCAACCTGAAATCAGAACTGAAACAAATGAAGGAGCAACTCAAACATGTGGACTGTACAGACTCATATTCCTCCTGACCCCTCCAGCAGTACAATGGAAACCATTGCTATAAATATAATTTCGAAGATCCATGTGGCTTTTTCATCTTTTGACATAATCGAGCCAATTTTCTTTACATTACTAGAGGAAACAGGCAGTACTTCCTTCTCTTGTAATAAGGAAAAGTAACAATATTAAAAAGAGGTGTTCTTTTAAAAGTACCCCAAAGTATGCATTTTATGGATTCACTGTCAGTTTAAATTAAGTGAATTATTAAAAAGTATTAACTCATAGACAACATATATACAGATCAGATTTGATTCTTGCTTGATATAAAAGCAGTTTCACTTGTATCTGAAAGGAATGAGAAAAAGTGACTGAAAAAGATAACAGTTGATTGACTATCAGAATCTAGGACCCAATTTTTCAAATGTCATTTTAAGAGCTTAATTTTGACACAATTCCAGCAGTTGCCCTTCCACTGTGTTCTTCTTACTTTGCTGAATAGACATAAAGAAGGAATCCTGCATGCTGCCAGTGATGGGGAAAAAAAAAAGGTGTAGAGATAAGAGGGGTGGGAACAGCAGAGATTTTCCTCTTGAAAGGAGGCTACTGACCTGATACAGTTGTGATTATAGGTAGTGATAATTTTCTACTGATAGGAAGGAAGGAAGGAAGGAAGGAAGGAAGGAAGGAAGGAAGGAAGGAAGGAAGGAAGGAAGGACGGAAGGAAGGAAGGAAGGAAGGAAGGAAGGAAGGAAGGAAGGAAGGAAGGAAGGAAGGAAGGAAGGAAGGAAG
>JAAGNO010024344.1:5181-17038 GCA_033439905.1 Ceryle rudis
CCCACTTGCCACATTAATAAGAGGTCCATTGCTCTCAGAAGCTGCGGTGGTGGACCTGGAAGCATTGAAGGACTTGCATTTGGCATGTGACCCCAGCTGCATCTCAGTTCCCTACTGGCACAAGCTCCAGGCTGGATGCAGGCCTGGAGCATTCCCTTTCAGCAGCTCAGGGGACCCTGCCATGCACCATGGCCAGTCACTGCTCTGTCAGCTTAGTCCCAGCAAGGTCTGTCCTTCACTGCCCTTGTGCTCACATGGACCAGGGCCGTTCCCATCTGTGGCAGCAGGTCTGCCAAAAGGCTAAGCCTGGCAAAGAGACATAAATGGAGACAGAAAGAGCAGCTCAGACAATCTCACTGCCTGGGATGAGTGGATGGAGTCACCACAACATGAGGAAAATCATTACCTGTCCTTCCAGTGTGAGAGGCAATTAAGATGTTAGGATGGAACCTCTGGAACCATTGCTTTACTACAGAAGGATCAGGAAGTGATGAGTGGTGTTCCTCAGGGGTCAGTGTTGGGACTAATGTTGGAGGCAGGAGTCGGAGGATTTGGTGACCTCTGGGTCTGCACAGCCACTGCACAGTGCTGCGTGCCCAGGAGGGATGGGGGCCAGGCAGTGCCTCTCTGTCCTGTGTGGGGATGAGTCCTCCTTGCTCAACACAGCCCTGCCCTGGTCGCTGTGCAGTCAGCGGGGGATTTCCAGACCTGGGAAGGCAGCAGATGCTCATTCTCCCCCATCCAGCGAAGCCGTGTGATCCAAAGGTTATGTGCTGTGTGGAGGTGGGAATGCAGGAGTGGTGGCACCCTCTGGGCTCCAGGCATCCATCCCACCAGTTCCCAAGCCCCTGCAAAGGAGATTTCCATGGGAAGAGGGACTGGCCTGGAGGTCTGAGCCCCAGCCAGCATCAGGACATGGCACAGGCACCCAGCTCAGTGCAACCTGCAGAGACAGGTGACCTGAGACAGAGAGCACCCGGGGACTGCTGCACCCCCAAGCTCACAGGGTGGCTCTTCCAGTGCACACAACAGGACCTATGAAAGCACCGTCTCTCTGGCCACAGAGAAAGGTGCTCTGGGAAGATCACATGCAGTGAGGACTCCCCAACATGTGTTTCCCTTCCAGCATTGCTGTGTTTGACTCAGCTGAGATAAGGCAGCTGGAAACTGAATCTCCATTGAGATCACCCTTGTGATAGCCCTGGAAGCCTCTTACCAGGGAGTGGAAACAGCAGGAAGCAGCTTTGCTCTATCACCCAGAGAGAGAAGGTCCCTGTGTCTGCCAGCCCTCCCAGACCAGGGCAGGGTGCCGGGGCTCTGTGCCAGGGGTGCGACACTCTGCCTGTGCCACTGAGCCTCCAACACATGCCCAGAGCAACGGGAGGCTGCTGGTGGCCCTGGGGACTGCAAAGAATTGAGTCTTCTCCACTGCCCCAGCTCTCCTCAGGCTGCCCATGTATGCAGGAACACTCAGCCCCGGAGCAGCTTAAAGCTGGATCACACTGGGAAGGGGTGACCACAGTCCCAGCTGGACCATGACCATGTCTTGGCCTTCTTGACCTCTCCTGTCTCCCCTGGCAAACCTCAGAGAGCATCCTTGAGCCCCCTGTCTGGGCCATCCTCCTCCTCTGATGTGATTTTCCTTCTCATTGTAATAAAACTTATTATCAAGGCACCTACCGCTCTGCGTGATTTCAGGGCACTGGATACGCTCACCTCCTGTAGACCTTGTAGAGACTTGGAATGCAAATATTAAGACTGGCGAGAGCAGAGACAGAATAGAAATGTGTGTGTCTGTGTGTGTGGTGGTTTAACCCGGCTCAACACCACGTGGCTGCTGAAAACTGGGGGAAAAAAAAGTTAAATTTGTGGGTTGAGATAAAGGAAGTTTAATAGGACAGAAAAGGAAGGGGGGAAAATGATTTGAAAAAAAAAAATAACTAAAGGAATTAGAATACACAAAACAAGTGATGCAAAATGCATCACCACCCGCTGACCGATGCCCAGCTAGTTCCTGAGCAGTGGCCCCTGACCAGCTCATATACCGAGCATGATGTCCTGCGGTCTGGGGTAGCCCTTTGGCCAGTTCCGGACAGCTGTCCTGGCTGTGCCTCCTCTCAGCTTCTCGTGTCTCCTGCTCGCTGGTGGTGTGGGATGAGAAGCTGAAAAGTCCTTGACTTCGTGTAAACATGGCTTAGCAACAACTAAACCATCAGCGTGTTATCAACATTGTTCTCATCCTAAATCCAAACCACAGCCCTCAAACCAGCTACTGGGAGGAATCGTAACCCAGCCGAACGAGGACTGTGTGAAAGCACAAAGCAGCAGGGTGACAAGGGTTAAAAGGAGAGGTGTGTGCTCATGCTGCAGGGCTCCTATGTGTGATTTCATTCAAATGAGGAGGAGGAACTAATTGGCTGAAGATAAGGTGTCAGGAAGACACCAAACAGAGCCACGAATACACCTCTACAGACAAGTGAGACAACAGATATTCATGAGTTTTGCCGAAGGCTGCTGAGGTCTGAGATAAAATAACGGGGTAAGGATTTTCAAGCAGTGTCCGCTCCAAAGGACATCATAAAAGGCAACTCCAAGCTGGGTTTGCTGCCGGCAGCGGAGGAGCTCAGAGCCACAGCCAGGACTCGCAAGCCAGCTCTGAGACATCCTGGGCACAAACATCTGGGTGCCTCTGGGTGAACAGGTCTGGGAGTGCCAGCAGGTGAGCTGACCTTTCATATTGTAAAATATACCCACCTTCCCCTTCTACAAGACCTCACACTGGAGGGTTTTTAGCAATTTCCCATGCTCTGCTCCATTTGGTGCCGTGTTGCTTTTGCTCCTCCTGGACCTGATCCTTCGTGATAGTGCTGAGCTGAGCCCGAATGGATGTGTGCCCTGGAGTACTGTTGTGATCCCATGAGATACCATCCAAGACTGGGCAGGTTGCTGGGCAACCAGCTCCTCTTTCCTTCAGCCCCCTTGTATTTTGTTGCTTTTTCCAGGGAAATATCTGATTATCCACCAGGATTTCTGAGTTACACAGCTTCAGATAGTGCCAGCCTGTGGACAGCTTCTGGAGCTGATCTCCTTGCAGCTCTCCCTTGCAGCATTGCTCCCAGCTGGCCGTGCCCAATCACCTTTCTCCCATGTTTGTGTTTGCAGGAGGCTTCACCATGATGTTCTCTAACAAGAGGCACTTCACCAATGCCATTGTCGGGGCATTGGTCGCACTGTCCATCATTGCCCTTGTTTTCAGCCTGGTGAAGATTGAAGATGTCACCCTGCCGCCCACAGTCAAGGTGAGCACAAAAGAAGGTCCCTGATCACCACTGCAGAGATGAGTCACCTTGGGCAGGTGCTCAGAGACAACAGCTTATCTTTGGGGTTAGGAGGTGAAAGTGGGTCGGTAGGAACTGCCTTGTAGCAGCTGGGTGGATATTTTCTTCCCATCTCAAAATGCAGGTGGAAGAAATACAGCCTGGCCACCTCAAAGTCATGGGCGGGGAAGCCTCCTGGGAAACTAGCCACCATGATATGCGTTTTATGTTTCAAGGAGATTACCTTTGGGCAGATAGGTAGGGCTTTGCCCTGTCCTGTTCCCTCTGTCCTCCCAGGGCAGCGCAGGCTGATACACCTCCATGTGCCCTTTGGTCCTACCAGCTCCCACCACCTTGTCCTAACTCACTTACAGGACAGCACAAGCATTGTGGCTCCTCCTCGTCCCTCCCCTGCAGCTTGACATCCCACCCTGGCTGTTGGGAGAGGGTTGGCACAGTTTGAGGGTGAGCTGGCGGGCTTTACAGGGGAGAGGCATGTGGCTGAGTGGTTGAGTGCACCTGGACTGGGGCTGGTGTGGCTCTGCCAGTCCCTGCCCAGGCTGGGTGTAGCCATGGAGGTAGCAGAGGGCACTGGAGAAGAGAGAGTTGCTAGCCCCAAGGTGGGGCTAGTATAGACACAAAAGGTATGTAACCAAGAAAGAAGATAAAAAAGCATGAGGAAACAACCAATACATGTTTGTGTGAGCTGTCATTGCTGCACAGTCCTCGGGAGGGGGAATGAAAAGGTCCCCCCGTTGCCGTAAGAAATGCCCATGCTGAGCCCACGGCACTGCCACTGCGCTGCTCTGCCACGGTGCAGATAGCTGTGTGTGCCTTAGAGAGATCTTTTTGGTGGCATCCTATGGCCTTGGCAGGGCCATGGTGGTGCCAGGGACAGGCTGCTGCTCCTCCTGCCAGTGTGATGTCTTTGTTTTTCCTTTCAGTATGGGATGGTGTTTGATGCAGGCTCATCCCACACCTCTCTGTTCATCTATGAGTGGGATTCAGACAAGGAGAATGACACTGGTGTGGTCAGCCAGACCTTGTCCTGTGATGTCCAGGGTCAGTATCCCCCTGCCATGGGCTTGGTGCTGCCCTGTGTCTTCATGTGGTGCATGGGATAACCCGGCTCTTCCTCCTGTTGGCCTGCCCGTGCTGGGCAGGTCTGTTCATTGGGCTGGCACAGTGGGGAGTTCTGGCTTCAGGAAGGTGGTCCCTGACTCCACATTGGCTTCGCTCTTGGTTAGAGGGCCCTCAGCACCATGTAGTGCCCACACGCTTGGTGGGACTGAGGCAGCTTGGTGTTGCTCTGGATTTTCATTCCTCCACCTTGGACTGTCCCCAGCTGCCCAAGCTGCTGACCTGGCTGGGGAAGGTTTCACCCAGAGAGTTGGGGACATTGCTGAAGGCATGGGAGACATGGGGAAGCCATAGGAGAGGAATGTAAGCAGGTCTTGGAGGACCAAGGGACCCTGGAAAAGCACTAAGAGGTGACAGACCTCACTGCCCTGTGCCTTCTTGCTCCCATATCCCTGTTCTCAGCTGCTCCCAGCAGCCTGTCCCAGCCAGTCTCTCTTCCAGGGCAGGGCATATCGAGCTATGCCAGCAACCCCTCCAAAGCCGGTGATTCCCTGAGGCAGTGCCTGGATAAAGCCCTTCAGGTCGTTCCTGCTGCAAAACAGAGGGATGTCCCAGCTTATCTTGGAGCAACAGCAGGAATGAGGCTACTGAGGTATCGCTGTGGGGTGTGGGGGGAGGGAGCAGTGACCGAGCTGCAAGCAGCCACTGCCAGGACACAGTGTCCTGCACAAGGCCAGGCTGCCATGAGCGAGTGACTGGGGACTTGGGAGACGTCAGCCTGGTGAGGACACGTGGGTGGCTGAGTGACAGGCCCTGGGGCAGAGAGGCTGCTCAGAGGTATCTCTGGGCATCCTGGGACCCCAAGTCCCAGTATAGTTCTGCATGCCCAGTTCCAAGCAAGAAAAGCTTCTCAGAGCAATTTGCTTGTTCTTCATTATTCCTTAAACACAAGAGTTGAGATGCCACCAGGGGTTGTGCCATCTGCCCAGGTAGATGGGTGCTGGTGAGTGAGCAGGGCAGAGATAAGAGGCAACAAGGTGCTGTGGGACCTGCCCTTACCTTTCCCCAGCCCATGCTAGCTCTTTTCAAATGCCAACCTTCATTTCATGGTCCTTGGTTTTATGGTTGCAGGTATCTAACTTTATTTCCATGCCCTGGTAATCACACCCCTTCCCCAGGAAGGAGTTGGGTCATAGCCTGAAGGAAGTTTACTTGCTTCAGAGAGTGAGCACATGCCAGCAACTCCAAGAGGTCTTCCCCACCCAGAGGTCTGAACCCAGGCTGGCACCTTCCTGAAACACCCACGCGAGCTCAGCAACCAGCCCTGGCTTTGGTGCAGCCAGCGGGTGATGTTCAAACTAGGTGTTTGCAGCACAATCTGCTCTGGCCTCCAGCAAGACAAAGATACTTAGGGAAGAGCGGCCTGGCAAACCTCCATGTGACTGGGATCAAGCTGCACTGGTGGGAAGAGACTGCTCCTGCTCCTAGATCTGTGATGCCAAGTCTAGGCAGCTGGGATTTACACTGGGCCAGCAGCTTTGGCAAGTTATGTGGCAGGAAACATCACTTCACACAAACTGCTTGTTGCAAATACTGGAATATGAGGAACTGGGGAATAAAAAAACCCAGACTGTTTCCTTGTGTTTCCTCTGTAGTACTGATGTAACTGTGTACACGTCCTGACCTTTGAGTCCTCCTTAGGGAACAGAACCGCTCAGCAGCAGATCAAGTCCTGGCCGAAGTTGCTAAAACAATGCAAGAGTACCCGGTGGCTTTCAAAGGGGCTCGAATCCTCACAGGAGAGGAGGAGGGGGCTTATGGCTGGATCACCATCAACTACCTGCTGGACTCCTTCACTAAGGTGGGAAGAGGGTGAGACACCCACTCCTCCTTTCCTAATAGAGCTTTTCTAGTTTTTCTTAAGCTTGTTCAGTGCGGAAGGAAAGATCGGGGCCAGCAGCTCTTGGGGGTGACAGTGGGGAAGCAGCCAGTTACCCTCTGCTTGCCTACAGGGAAAGAGAAGGGGAGAATCAGGAATGGGGGGGGGTCTCTGTTTAGAGCTAAAGGAACATCTTTGCACCAGGTGGACACAGGGTCTCGTGGGAATGGTGAGGTTGTCCAGTGGGCACCATTTGCTCCTGCTGGGTTAGTCTGGCTGCCCTGGGATGGCCCATCTCCATGTGGCACTGGAAGACTCCAGGTCTGGTTCACTGTGCCAGTCTGAAGGAAGCTTGAACCAAACCTCTTTCCTGCCATCCTCTATCCCAGCTGAGAGTGGCTCCTGTGCAGGCTGTTGGAGGAGCTCTGTCCTTCCCCTTGCACCAGTGCCTCTGCAGCCCGTTCTTCAGGAAGGGCAGTGCCTCCAAGCCAGGTCCCCACCACTGCTTTGGTCTGGAGACCAGTGGCTCAAAGCCATGAGCCCACAGCATGTTGGCACATCTTCACCATCAAACAGTTCAATCTTTGCTTTTTTTCTGGCTCTGAAAAATGTCCAGGCTGGTTGGGCAGGAAAGGCCATGGGGCCTCACGTACAGAAATAATTGAATGGAATGTCTGTTGAATTTAGTAACAAAACCCCATTGACTTCCACGGGATAAGAATTTTGCTCAGGGCAAGTAAATCCCAGCCATGCATGACTCCTCTTCCTCTCCTGTCTCGCCTTGGCAGTACTCCCCCAAAACACACACGTGGGTTCGTCCAGAGGCAGCCAACATTTTGGGGGCACTGGATCTTGGAGGAGCATCCACTCAAATCAGCTTTCTGCCTGAAGGTTCAGTGACAAACCAGAATGAAGCCTCCAAGTTCATGCTGTATGGGTATAGCTACAACATCTACACACACAGCTACCTCTGCTATGGGCAGAACGAGATGTTGAAGCGATTGGCAAAGGAATTAATTGCGGTGAGAGGGGAACTGTTGGGGTAATTGGTTTCTGGTCTCATTATACCAACCACAGACTTGATAATGCCTAAAGTAAGAACAGGTTGAGAGACATCAGCAGGGACTGGGAGCAGGTACAGACTCCTTGGAGCATGGGCAGGCAGATGTGGAGAGGAGCATGGGAAGTGTCAGAAGAGGCACCTTGGGAGACATTTTCTGGCTATACAAATCTGCCTCGCACAGGGTGCAGAAGAGACACGACCAGGCTCTTCTTGGAGGTGCAGAGTGACAGGACAAGAAGCAGTGGGTACAAGCTGGAACATATGAGTTTCCAGGCAGATGGAGGGAAAAAGTTTTTCCCTGTAAGAATGGTCAAATATTCGCATAGGACCCAGCAATGCTGTGGAGTCACCATCTGTGGAGATATTCAGAACCTGATGGCACAAGGGTCTGAGCAACCTGATGTAGTTGGTCATGCTTTAAGGAGGGGTTTGGCACAGGGACCCTATAACTCCCCCAAACCTCAACTACCCTGTGACTGCACAGACCTGAGAAAAGTGAACCAGAGATTTTTCTCGAGACATTTTTTGGAAGGTGAGGGGGAAGAGGGTCTTCGTGGAACTGCACCTTGCCAGAAGCAGCAGCCTTAGTGAGCCAGAAGGTTTGCTCACCCTGGACAGCCAGGAAGGTCCCAGGCGGTGTCCCTGGCTGGGGATGGACCTAGAGACAGAATTGTGTGCCCCAAATCATGATCCTGCTTGCCAGGGAAGAGACATGACAGGCCCCTGAAAGCGGCCTGTGCCAATGGGAAAGGGAATGAGACAAAGCAGGGAGAGATTTAGTGTTGAGCTCAGGCTGGGACTGCAGATGGTCCACAGGACCGGGATTAAACCACAGGAGGGTCCTTCCCTGCCAAGGAGCTGGGAGGTGCCTGCACCTGTGGCTTTGGGGGAGCGCTGGGTGAATGCCCACCAAGAGGCTTTGGAGGAGGCTGCAGTCTACGATTTTGCTGTTCCCAGGAGTCATCCTCCAGCACACGAGTCGATCATCCTTGCTACCCAAAAGACTACAATGAAACCATCTCGCTGTCTTCCTTCTGCACCAGCCCCTGCACGAACCAGAGCGACCCATGCCTGACCCTCGTCGACAGGAACGTGACCCTGGAGGGCAGGGGCAATGCCAGCGAGTGCCTGGCTGCTGTCAAGAAGCTGTTCAACTTCTCCGCGTGCGGCCAGAGCCAGGACTGCACCTTTGATGGTGTCTACCAGCCCGCAGTCAGAGGGCAGTTCATTGTAAGGCAAATCCCATCCTCCCACCTCCATGGCAGAGCATGTCCCCAGGTGCTGTGGTGTCCCCACATGCCCCACAGCACTGTCACCTCCCCACAGCAGAATGTGAGCAAGAAGCTCTGAAATCCCCAGGGCACACCAGGGATTGCTGCTGTCTGGTTCTCCAGCCAGCTCTCTAAAAGGGACTATGTTAAAAAAAGAGTTGCTTAGTCCAAAACCAAATTTTCAGCCAAAAAAAGCAGCTTAGCCAGCAGCCTTCAGGCAAGGCCCTGCCTGCACTCCGTGTGCTGCTGTAGGCAGCAGACACCTACCCCCCCAGCCCATCCTCTCTGATGGGACATGGACAGTGGTGCTCTGGGACACAAGGACGGGACAAACCCCATCTCCTGCTTCAAGGGAGACAGGGGCAGCCGCCTCAGGGGGTTCTCCACTGTAGCTCAACAGCAACTCTGCCTCTTGCCTTTCAGGCCTTCTCTGCCTTTTACTATAACTTCAAGTTTCTCAACCTGACCAAGGGGCAGTCGCTGGGCACTGTCAGGCAGACCATTGAGCATTTCTGCACAAGAAGCTGGGAAGATGTAAGTTCCCCATGATAGGAGGCTGTGGGGAAGCTGCACAAGCAAATTGGTTCTGGGGCTTGGGAAGACGAGTGGGAACAAGGACCATCCTGCACACACCCTTGGGGACGCTCCTTGTTCATGCAACTTTGGGAAAGAGGCAGCCAGGGCAGGTGAAGGCAGCAACATCTTCCCTCCAGCAGAGGAGATGGGGATGGAGATGGGTCTGTAGCACTAAGAGGAGAGCCAGCTGCTGGCACCACTCTGAAGATGAGTCAGATGGGAATGGATAAAGCCAAGGACCACCATGGAGCTGAGAGCAGGAGCCTCTTGCACGAGGAGGTTCAGATGGGAGAATCTGAGGCAGGAGGAGCTCAAATACATTCCCCTGTTTCCATGAGGAGTGTAAATCCTCCTCAGGGAGTTGCCCTGTGTGAACAGGTCCAAAGTGCCTGCCTGGTCCAGAAGGCTTTTTCCAGATGCCGGTGGCTGCAGAGCCATTGCTCCTTGTACGGCAGTTGCCAGGGCATTGCCCCTGCGTGGAAATTGCCTGAAAATAACTTCCCTTCCTCCCCAAATACATCCCCACCCCAGCTGTCTTCTAGCTACCCTGAAGAGAGTCCTGAGCGACTGCCAAAATACTGCGCCAACGCCAACTACATCCTCACACTCCTCCTTGACGCCTACAAGTTCAATGAGACCAGCTGGAGCAACATATTCTTCCAGATGAAGGTAGGCAGCAAACCCAGCCTGTGGGCGGGAGGAAAGGGGAAACAAGACAGCCTGCTGCGCTGGGGAGCCGGGAGAGCCAGGGCCCAGAAAGCTCTTCCCGCCCCACGGCCCAGCATGGCACTGGCTGCGGGGCCAGCTGCTGTGCCCTGTTTGGGCCACACAGGAGCAGGTGTCCCTGCGTGGTCGGTGTGGCTTTCAGGCAGGACTAACTCCTCGTCCCCTCTCTCCTCGGCCAGGCGGGGAGTGCTGACGTCGGCTGGACGCTGGGCTACATGCTGAACCTCACCAACATGATCCCATCAGAGACTCCGGCACGGGTGAAGGGGCACGTTCCTTCCCTGTGGGCTGCAGCTGTCGCCTTCATCATCCTCACCCTTGCCTTGGGCCTCACTGCCCTGCTCTTGCTCCTGTGGGCATAGGAACCCGACTGCGATTCAGAGCCCAGCAGCAGCATGTCAGGGCTGTTGGGCTGTCTGCACCGCGCGGCCCTGTGCCTCTGCCAGCAGGACTGGCAACCTGAGGCTGGTTCAGTGATGCTGAACATGTTAATTGCTACAGTATTGGAGAACCGAGGTCTGGCACCCCATGGGTCTGCCCCCAACACGCAGATAGGCACCACGTGAGGTTTTCAGAGGAGCTCCACTCCCGTGGAGACCTGCTGAGATCGACCAACACACCACAGGAACCCCAGCCATGACTATCTGCCTCCTTACACCACTAGGCCTGTTACAGATATAGCCTTCATCCCACTGGCTGGCACATGGGACCATGGAGAGCCAGCCTGGCCACGGAGGAGCTCCCCAGGCACCAGACTGCTAGAGCATGGCTGCAAGCACTTGGTGACAGGATGCTTGGTGCGATGCTGGGTCTGACCATGGTTGCTGACAGCCAGACAGGTCCCTACCAGGTTTGCCAGCATGTGGGCGTGCAAGGCTCTGTAGTACCCCAGCTGGATCTCCTGAGGGTGAAGCATTTGGGTTTATTTGAGTCTTGGAGACAGGAGGCAAATTGAGCATCCAGAGTCAGAAGCATGATCCATGCCTCCACAGAGGACTCATCTCATTATCTCATCTCATCTTCTTTTTCTTCTGGGATAAAGAGATCAATGTTCCAAGGGTCTTCTTGGAGACCAGTCTGTCCCACCAGCAGAAGGCCTGGACACTGTTAGCATCTAGGCTGAGATTCCAGTAGGCTGTGAATCCTGCCCTGCCCCTGTGCACATGGCTGAGCTGGGTCCTTCCCATCACTGCACCCTTGCCTTTGGTTCTGCTCATTTGTTATCTGCCCTGTGGATGACTCACCCTGTTATTTGCCACCAGACCTGACCTTTGGTGTCTCTGCAGAAAGGCAGGTGTCTCACAGCTCTCATCACCCAAATAAACATTGTAAAAGGAAGAGAATGGGGAAATGTCTGTTGCTTTGTTCATGAACAGTCATGATTTTATTGTTTCCGTCTCCCAGATAAGGGTTGGTGTTGATGATGTGGACTCAAGAGAGAGTCAACATTGCTCAGTGCTACAGGAGATGCCCTTGGAGACCTCACAGCATCTGTCAGAACTTCGAGAAGAGCCAGCGGGGCATGAGGACAGGCCTTCTGAGAGCTGGGGTGGCTCACCTCACCCATCCACTAGCTGACAGCGGCACTCCCCAGAAATGTAAGGGGGATGACCAGCAGCTGTCCCAGCAACATTCCCAAACTGCCCTGTGTGCTGGAAAAGGAGGGTGAGAGGTCTGCCTGGCACAGACATGAGGTGCGGCCCATGGAGAGGAACCTTGTTCAGGAGAGCAGAGGCTGCTGCCATCCCCCACCTCACAGGGCTTCTCAGTCCTGGGCAGAGACCAGGTTCCATCTACCGGCCCAGCTTCCCCCATAGCCCTATTGCCACTGCTCCTCTGGCATGGCATGGCATGGCATGGCATGGCATGAAGAGGAGAGGAGAGGAGAGGAGAGGAGAGGAGAGGAGAGGAGAGAAGAGAAGAGAAGAGAAGAGAAGAGAAGAGA
>JAAGNO010024345.1:0-13483 GCA_033439905.1 Ceryle rudis
AATCCAGGAAATAATAGTGAAAGACCTGCTAAGCCAACTGGACACCCATAAGTCTATGGGGCCAGATGGGATCCACCCAGGGGTGCTGAGAGAGCTGGCAGAGGAACTTGCCAAGCCTCTCTCCACCATTTATCAGCAATCCTGGTTGACTGGGGAAGTCCCAGGTGACTGGAGACTTGCCAACGTGACACCCATTTACAAGAAAGGCAAGAAGGAGGATCCAAAGAGCTACAGACGTGTCAGCCTGACCTCAGTTCCAGGGAAGATTGTGGAACAGTTCATCTTGGGGGTGATCACGCAGCAAGTGCAGGACAACAGGGGGATCAGGCCCAGCCAAGATGGGTTCATGAAGGGCAAGTCCTGTTTAACCAACCTGATCTCCTTCTACGATCCGGTGACCTGCCTAGTGGATGAGGGGAGAGCAGTGGATGCTGTCTACCTGGACTTCAGTAAGGTATTTGACACCATTTCCCACAACATTCTGCTGGACTGGAGAAGCTGGCGGCTCATGTCTTGGACAGGCGGACTCTTTGCTGGGTTAGAAACTGGCTGGATGGCTGGGCCAAGAGGGTGGTGGTAAATGGACTTAAGTCCAGTTGGTGACCAGTCACAAGCGGTATCCCTCAGGGCTCAGTTTTGGGACCAGTCTTGTTTAATATCTTTATTGATGACCTGGATGAGGGGATCGAATGTGCCCTCAGTAAATTTGCAGATGACACAAAATTAAATGGGAGTGTCGATCTGCTTGAGGGTGGGAATGGTCTGCAGAGGGATTTGGACAGGCTGGAGCGATGGGCTGAGGTCAATGAGATGAGATTTAACAAGGCCAAGTGCCGGGTCCTGCATTTCGGTCACAACAACCCCAGGCAGTGCTGCCAGCTTGGGGAGGAGTGGCTGGAGAGCTGCCTGGCAGAAAAGGACCTGGGGGCGCTGGTGGACAGCCAGGTGAACATGAGCCAGCAGTGTGCCCAGGTGGCCAAGAAGGCCAATGCTATCCTGGCCTGGATCAGAAACGGTGCGACCAGCAGGAGTGGGAAGGTGATCGTGCCCCTGTACTCGGCACTCGTGAGACCACGTCTTGAGTGCTGTGTCCAGTTTTGGGCACCACAGCACAAGAAGGACATTGAGGTGCTGACGCGGGTCCAGAGAAGGGCAACGAAGCTGGTGAGGTGTCTGGATAGCATGCCTTATGAGGAGAGGATGAGGCAACTGGGGTTGTTTAGAGAAGAGGAGACTGAGAGGAGACCTTATTGCTCTGTATAATTACCTCAAAGGAGGTTGTGGCAAGGCTGGTGTTGGTCTCTTCTCCCAAATTACTAACGATAAAACGAGAGGAAATGGCCTCAAGTTGTGTCAGGGGAGGTTTAGATTGGATATTAGGAAGAAATTCTTCACTGAGAGAGTGGTTAGGCACTGGAACAGGCTGCCCAGGGGGGTAGTGGAGTCATCATCCCTGGAGGTGTTTAAAAAACGTGTAGATCTAGCACTTGAGGCTCTGGTCTAATGGATAGATAGATGTCAGGGTGAAGGTTGGACTTGATGATCCTAGAAGTCCTTTCCAAACCTAATGATTCTATGATTCTAAGTACAAAATAATTGAGTAGAAAAATGCATCCATAAACTGGAGAAAACAATTTTTGCTTAAGGATTGGAAGAACAACATCACTGATTCTCTGTGCCAGTGCTGAGAATATTAAGATCTTTGTGGCAACATTTCTAGATGAATTCCATCATTAATCATTTTCATAATTATATTAGTTCACAGAACAAAAAGATACCTCCCTTTCAGCATACATGTACTAAAGAGACCATGTCCCACCACCTACACAGACTACATGAGACATAGTTTACATAGGAACTGACTGATGAAAAAGACTGTGAAAAGAAAGAATATTATCCTCTTCACGGACAATGATATTGAAAATTGGATCTTAATGTTTGTAAGCATGTAGAGGGTACCCTGGACTACAAGATGTTAAATGTCTATCCCGTCCTCTGTATCTTCCAAAGGTATGCTAGGCCCCATTACTTATGAATTGTCTTTTAGAGGTCATGTTGGTTGGTTCCTTCAAAAGAAATTACATAGTATACTCTTGTATCCTTGTTATGACTGCTAGACTGTTAGATTATACCTCCCACCACCCAGAAGTTATATTTTCAAAGCCCATTAGCACTAGAAAATTATCTCGTAAATCCTGTATTCCCAGGTCAGTCTATGTAACCAAATCAGAACGTATTACAGCACTAATTTCACAGCTCTTACAATGCAAGAACTCTCCAAGGCTCTGTTAATTAAATAGCTAAAAATGTCAGTGTACCATGACCATTTAGGTGGTCTTGTTGAATGCTGTAACCAAGTACTGAAGGGATTTCTCACAAACTGTGCAGTCCAGGTCCAGACCACAAAGACCAGCCAATGCTCCCCTTTGAAATCTGATGAGCATTGCTGGGCTTCTTTCCTCTCCAGTAGCTGCATGACTATCAGTCAGCCCTGCAGCATCTTGGGTGAAGGAAAGCTGCAACCTTCTGCTCCAGAAATTGTCATTTACTAGTTTCTGAAATGAGCAGAAAGCTCAAAAGCATGCTTAGGGAATCAGAGGAAACATAGTAATAACAGCAGAAACATTGTAGTGCAGGAAGCACTCGAGATCCACTTTTTTGACTTTTCCATTCTTCAGGACTGAAGATCAGAACTTCATTGCCAGAAGCAGACTTCACAGTCTAGGGTGTATGAAGTAATGAGGCTAACTCCTCAGTATACAAAGTATTTTACCAGATATACCTTTCAGGCAAGCAATATGATTACACTGTACATTTATATTATAGCTTGGCTACCTCAGCTACTGTCATTAGTCAACTTCCTGCAAGCAGGACCCCAAAAAATTGGCTGGTCCTGAAACTGCTCCAGAAAATGCAGTCTTCTGAAATAAATCTTCTCTGTATCTTTAATACTTCATAATTCAGACTTTAAAAGCAAACTATCCTTTGGGGGTGTAATAGGCTCTACGTTATCACAGAAGATGGGCAATAAACCCCCGCCCCTAAGCTGTTCCCTCGGGATGTTACTAACAATGCCCCATTGATATGAGTACACTTTACTCAAAATGCAGGCTAATGAGGCAGTACCACCCACAGCCTTATCTTTTCCAAGTCCAACACAAGTCAGGAAAAGCTAATTGGAGTGTTGTCACTTTTCTTCACTTGTACAACTTGGCAAGATTCCCTCAAATGTCTACTAACTGGTTTGCCTTGGTCTCCTGAGAGTGAAGACCACATCTATACCTTTAGTATAAAGGGCCATAGCAGTCTATGTGGAGATGGCGTGCACAGAAAGAACTTATGCCCTCTGTCATGCTCAAAACAGCCTTATATCAGCCTTGATATCACCAAATTTCTGTAGTATCACAAGTCTGGCACTGCTGGACCATAGCCTCTTGGGCATACCTGACACTTTATAGCAATCTGCTATAGCACTGCAAAAAAAAAGAGAACATTTATGCTGCATGCATGCTTAGATGGACTCTCACAAGATGGTACATCCTATGACCACCACCTGGATATGGTTCATGTTCTGTGTAACTAAGCTGAGAGTTGAAAGATCATTTGTAATGAAGGAATTGTGTCTATTTATAGAATGCACTGAGAGATTTATTTACATGTTGCTGATAGGCATAAAAAGGAAGGTCTGTCTGAATCTGGCTAGCAAATGAAGACAAAGTCCAAGTGCAAACTACCAGATTACAAGGCTTTTGTCTGCTCTCATGCATACATGGGCCTCTTGCTATTTATCTACCCTTTAAACAGTATTCACACCATTCTTTGCAAAAAGAGCATTTGAAACCTTCCCTTTGGCATTTTCCCTGATTGCCCCTGCTCCAGCGATCATCAAGTAGAGAATTTAGGGGTAACATGCTGTAATAATGGAGTTTAATGCATTAAAGACACTAGCCTCTGAGGCTATGTCCCTCATGCAGTTAAAACAGGTCAGTGCCTGTTTGGCACATAAGGGCAAGTAGCACAGCACAGTTTGTATAGAGAATGTTAGTGCTTAACGTGTGTTATTAAAGAAAATGGACAATGAAAAACACTCCCTAATGTACCATAATCAGAAAACCACCAGCAAGAATAAATATCTCAAGTGATGCTTCACTGAAGTAATGGAACTTCATGAAGCAAAAATATCCCAGGTTAATGAGGTTGCAAGACACATGCATATGACCAAATCTAGCTGTATAGTGTCTATATATACCTATGCATATACTGCTGAACTCTCTTCCACAACTAAAAAAGGGTAGCTTAATCCATAATAAATCCAGTAGCCTAGTTAGCCTGCTGACAATGAAACAGTACAGACTGTCATGTACCAGTGCTACAACCTGTGTGCTCTAACTCTACTGTACTCAGTGCTACAACCTGTGTGCTCTCACTCTGCTTTTTGGCTCCTTTGTGAAGTGGTAGTCTGAGATGTTGTAATTCGGTTTGGCAAATGGCCCTAATGCAGGAACCAGGAAAGATACCAGATCTACAGACACCAGAGGGCCTGTGGCCCAAGGCATGACTCAAGTTGTGCCTGAATTTGAGTGCCACTTGAAAACCCCATCCCCAGGGAAAGCTGGTTACCTATTCACCTCCTCTTGCTAGGTTCTATGTTGTCTTCTGATTCTGCAATCACATGAGGCATTGCTATTGCCAATTTCTTTGACTTTCCATCTCCTTATCATGCAAAATCATGAAAATTATACATCCTGAGGTGGGTATGTGTTACAGGAGCCTGTGTTGGACTCATCTCCTTTTTCTCTGTCTACAGGTCTAATCGTCTCAAGATCTGAGCCAAGGGTATTATCTACCAAATCACGATCTTCTTTCTCTTGGCCACACATAGCTACAGTTTGTTTTGCAGTGCATGCTCTCACCCTCAGAAGATTGCTCTGAGGTACAAAGCATATGTGATGTTGTAAGAGTAAGTAAGAACTGAATAAAGTTTAAAACAAAAATGGAGATAGAATTACCAGACTATTATATGAAATAATATTCTTTCACAAAGTGCAGCTTTATAAAAATCCCTAAAGAACATTGAAGCTTTTTTTTTTTTTTTTTGTCCTAAAGAACCAAAGAAGTCAACATATATTTGAGTATTTATCTGAAAGGTTGAGAACTTCTAAGGGTTTTTCAGCATTCATTATGTGCTGATGAAACCTTATTTGCAAACAAGAGAAACAAGACACACTTGGGAAAGGTTTTTAAAGTGCCTAAATCACACAGGAGACATTCTGCTGGAATTTTAGAACATGGTATTTTTCATTCTGGGAAAATGGATAATTTGTTAAAATCAAAGTATTCTGCAGAAGAGCATGATTACGCTGAATCCATCAGAAGAAACATGGCAGGCTTCCAGAGGAAACCCTCCTGGTTCCCAGCTATGCCAGGATGTCTGTCTCTTGGGCTGCTACCCAACCTGTTTCTCCAGGTTCTCTGGACTTTCAGACTCCACAATAAACTGTCAGCAGCTTGCCAAATCTCGAATCATTTGATCAAAAAATCCATCCACTTCTGCTACAGGAACTTCTTATCACAATTTCAGTTGGTTTGGTCTTTGTGGTTGTTATTTTCAAAGACACATTAGAGTTTCAAAGAGGGAGAAGCTGGAAGCCACTGTGCAGCTAGAAACCTACAGTCTAATCACTATCACTGAAATGTGGTGGGATGAATTGCATGACTGGAGGGCTGCAGTTGACAGCTAGAAACTGTTCAGAAGGGACAGGCAGGGAAGCAGAGAGTGTTGCTCTCTATGTAAAAAAAAAAAATTCTAAAAAAAAAAAGGATTGACAGCACAGAACTATCTTAGAAAAGCAGCAGTGAACACGTTGAAGGTTTATGGATAAAAATTAGGAGCCAAGCCAAGAAAAGAAATCTCATGATTGGTGCTCACTAAAGGCTGCCCAATCAAGGGAACCCTGTTGATGAAACACTGTTACTTGAACTACAGGAAGCATCGTTCTCCCAGTCTCTGATCCTGCCAGGGGACTTCAGTCACCTTAAGATCTGCTGGAAGAGCACCACAGTGACCTGTAAGCATGCAGGAGACTCTTGGAGTGTGTGGAGGATAATTTCTTAATCTAGGTGACAAATAGCCCAACCAGGAAATAAGTGTTACTAGATATGTTGTTTACCAACACGGATGAACTAATTAGAGATGTCAAGATTTGTGGCAGCCTAGAGTGCACTGATCATGTTCTGGTGGGATTCACAAGCTTGAGGGATATGAGCAGATGAAGAGTCAGGATGCTGAATTTTAGGAGTAACTTCCAGTTGTTTAAGAAATTAGTGGATGGGACCCCCTGGGAAACTCCCTTCAAGGACAAAGAAGCTGAACAGAACTGGCAGCTCTTTAAGGACATTTTTCTTAAGAGTACAAGAGCTCGTGATTCCCTTGTGTAAGAAATCAGGCAATGAAGGCAGAAGTTGGCATGGTAAGGCATGGTTAGAGCTGTATTTGGTGAGGGATGTGAATAATAATAAAAATGTCTTCTATAGGTATGCTGGACAGAAAAGGAGGATTAAAGAAAATGTATACCACCACCAACTCCCCTATTAGTAAGACAGGAGAGTTGATGACAAATGACATGGAGAAGACTGAGGTACTCAGTAATTTTTTTTTTTTTTGCCTCAGTTTTCAATGGTAATCTCTCTTCCCACATCTCAGAAGTCCCTGAGCCTCAAAGCAAGGATAAGGGGAATGAAGTCCTTCTCATCATAGGAGAAGTTCAGGTTCAAGAACACTTAAGGAACCTGAACATACCCAGTTCATAGAACATAGATCATAGAATGGTTTGGGTTGGAAGGGACCTTAAAGATCATAGAGTTCCAACTCCCCTGCCATGAGCAGGGACACCTTCCACTAGACCCATCCAATCTGTCCTTGAACACTTCCAGGGATGGGGCATCCACAACTTCCCCGGGGAACCTGTTCCAGTGTCTCACCACCCTCACCATAAATAATTTATATTTAATATCTAATCCAGGTCTCCCTGGAGCCTTGTCTTCTCTTGGATAAGCAACCCCAACTGTCTCAGCCTGTCCTCATAAGGGAGGTAGTTCATTCTCACCTCCAAATTGGAGGGATATGGATTTGATGAATGGACTTTTAGACTGATAAGGAACTGGCTGTATGGCCACATCCAAAGAGTTACAGTCAATGGCTCAATGTCCAAGTGAAAACCAGTAATGAGTGGTGTCCCCCAAGGCTCTGTATTAGGACCAATACTATTTAATATCTTCATCAATGACATAGAAAATAGGATTGAGTGCACCCTCACCAGGTTTGCAGATGACACCAAGCTGAGCAGTGCAGTTAGTTCACTTGAGGGAAAGGATGCCATCCAGAGTGACCCTGCCTGTCTTGACTGTAAACCTCATGAAGTTCTAGAAGGCCAAGCGCAAAGTCCCACAACTGAGTTGGGGCAAAGCCCAGTATTGATACAGACTGAGTGGGATTGAGAGCAGCCTTGTAGAGGATTTGGGAATACTGGTGGACTGGACATGAGCTGAAAGTGTGCACTCACAACCCTGAAAGACAACCATGTCCTGGTCTGCATAAACAGAAGTGTGTCCAGCAGGTTGAGGGAGGTGATTCTGTTCCTCTACTCCACTCTCATGAGACTCCCTCTGGAGTATTGTGTTCAGCCTTGGGGTCCTCAGCACAAGAAAGACATGGGCCTGTTGGAGTGGGTCCAGAAGAGGGCCTTGAATTTGATCAGAAGTCTGGAACACCTCTCCTGTGAAGAAAGGCTGAAGGAGTCAGGGTTGTTCAGCCTGGAAAAGAGAAGGCTCGTGGAAGACCTTATTGCAGCCTTTCAATATATAAAGAGAGCCTATAATAAAGGTGGAGAGAGACATTTTTACTAAGGCCTTCAGTTTTTAACTGAAAAAGGGTAGGTTTAGGCTGGAAGAAAGAATTTTTTGCAATGAGGGTTGTGAGCCATGGGAACAGGTTGCTCGGAGAAAATGTGGCTGCCCCATCACTGGAAATCTTCAAAGTCATGTTAGACGGGGCTTTGAGCAACCTAATCTTGTGAAAGATGTCCCTACACATGGGATGTTGGACTAGATGATATTTAAAGGTCCCTTCCAACCCACCTGATTCTATGATTCTATGTTTCACTGTATATTTTGCTAAATATACCATACTATACATATGTACCATACAAATGTATGCTACACAGGATTAACTTTTGCTCCACATACACCATGTGGATGCATGCCCTACAGGTTTCAACACTGCTATTACGAATTGCTATGCCAGTGAAGCTGAGGTCTTTGGAAAACTCTCTGGGAATAAGATAAGCAAATCCATAACTCCTATCTAGTAATTTGCTGTTTCCCCTGAGTTCTGGCAGTATTCTCAGTGGGTTCACGGTATTCTCACAAAACTCTAGCCTTCGGAAAAGGGTTTTTTAAAAAACCCTTTTCATTTTCACCGTAAAGATTACACTATGCACACATAACTAACTATCTATCTATCTATCTATCTATCTATCTATCTATCTCTCTCTCTCTCTCTCTCTCAACAGTTCTTCCCCCACTGGTGACTAAAATGATACTTATTCAACAACTATGGCAGTTAATTATATCGAAGAAGCTGCACTGGTACAATTATGAAATAGGTAGGTTATTCTGGCAAATGTCACTAAGGACATGTTTGAGTTTGCTCTGCCTCTTTGCCAGAGGTTGCAACCCCTGTAACTGAGCTGACAGAGCAGAACACGTGCCATGGATCAGCTGCATAATTTCACAGCCCAGCATCTTAAATTGTCAACTCAGCATCTTAACTTAAATTGTCAATGAACTATGCATGCCCCAGAGCATCAATTTTTTTTTATTTCAAATGACTGAGGCAGAGGCACTTTGTCTCCTCACCGAACTGTGGTGTTTGGTGGTTAGCTCCAGGAAAGGAGTGGTAACAGATAGTGGAAGGTTGCAAAGGCTTAACTCACCCCAGTTCTTTACTCTGTGACTGTGAGTCCACTTATTTCAAATTTCTAAGCTGCTGGGGAAAAAAAAAACAACCCTGCTGGCATTGCAAAGTGCAACACAATGAACACGCTCATACTTAGAGTAATCCTTAGAGTCACCCTATTCTAGAGTCATCCTGCAGGTATCCTGAGCAATTCAGTGCAGAACATCTTAAGGAACAGATAAGTGGTGTCTAGCCACAAAAATGAAACAGGCTATGCCTTAACAGCCTACTGTGCCTGATACTGTTTAAACAAAATCCCTGCCGTAGAGGAATTTATTCACAAAGTTGGTAATCTCAGTGCCTAACAAGGGAACAGGCATGCAATCTGCTCAGCAGAAAGAGTCGAGGCTGAGTCAATACTGAAGAACAAAATCTCACCTGAAATTGTTAATTAAGCTTCAAGTACCGAGGTAGGAAGACAGTTGAAGTCCTGTGGAAGGAGCCTGGTTTACTGCAGGAAGTTTTTGTTCTTATGGGGCAGGGACTTGCTGACTGGGTTTGTGGGAACCATCCATTAATAAAGTCTGATAGCTCCTTGCGCACGACAGGAGGATGCATTTGGGCAACTTTTGTGTATCACTGCAAAGTATCTTCGATAATATTAATGGCACATGCTGTTAGAGAAGGAGAGCCCTCATACCAGGATGGTCATTGGCATCATTCTGTGTCCGCAGTCTAAGTCCGTTACTTCCTTTGATACATTTATAGCACCCTGACTTTTATCTTGTATTTCTACCTTCTGTTGCTAACTTTTGTATACTCAGACATTGAACAAGTGAAATGAGATGCAAGGGAGAAAACTGAGGATTTGGTCACTGAGGCTTTTGTTAGACAAACAGAGTTACCATTGGTTTTCTATGACTATGCAAAACCTTACGAAGACTGGCAGAAGCTGCAGAAATTCAGGTAATAAAATTATCACAATATTTCAAGGAGAGCACAAGTCTCCAGCTGGCTTCTGAATGAGCTTCAAATCCCACACAGAGGGAGAACATAAAAGATGTGAAATTTGACAGATGACAAAAGAGAATTCCCGTCTTGCTTTGGCTTGTCAGACTTACATGTATGAGGAACTTTACATAGTGGTCTCTTTGTTTTCTGTTGGTAGCATTAAAGGGGAAAAGGCAAAAAAAAAAGGTGTCATTCAAAGTACAGAAGTCTGATTTCTGAACGGCCTGCTACAGGTTGAGGATCTGCTTGACGACTGTGTCAGACCATGGGGTTCTAAGCGAGCATTAGCTAGAAAATTGTTCTTTATTGAGGTGTCTCCTAACTGGGAGTCTGAAAGGTTTCAGAAATTCTTTCTTTAGGCAACTGCTTGCCTGAAAGCCATGTCTACATCTTCCACTGATGTAATTAGAGTAGCAGAGTTTGATGGTTTTCACTTGGCTTCCTTAACATAGATGTCGGTTCTTGGCTCTATATATTGCAGTTTTTAAATCTGTGCTCCAATTTCCTCATCATTCTTGAATACTGGATTTATAAAATCAAATCAAAAAGCCAGAACAGTAATGTAAATCTTCGATTTCCTATGGACAACAAAGAGTTCCAAGGTGAAGAAAAGCGAACATTTGGCAGTTAAAAAAGAGGGAATATAAACAGAGAAGACATTTTTGGAAGCATAATTTGCTCTTCTTGTTAATGCTGTAAGCTATTTGACTTCTGTTTCATTTCAATATGCGTACTTGGGAGATACACCACAATTCAAATTGTTATTCTGGATCTTTCTTTAATTACCTTGCTTACCAACCACAATACTGTATACTGAAGCTCTTTAAAACCTCCAGCTATAGGTTACTGAGTATACACTGCTGTGTAGACAACCTGATATGTGTTATACAAACATAACTGAAGACTGTTTCAGATTCCAGAACAACTGGAGATAGGACATGGAGGAAACTCTTATTTTTTAGCTGTGATTTCTTTTTTTTTTTTTTTTTAATTGTCTTACAGTTATCACTTGTCTATATCATAGGAGAAATCTGAGAACACTTGTCTATATGCTAGAAAAGAATTAAAGAAATCTGACTGAGGATCTGCAAGTCATTAGAGGCCTTATATAACTTGATGCAATACATAGGTCTGGATTTAGCAGGATCCTCATAGAACTGTATCTAAATTTCGGTGCCCCCTCCATAGTTTCTTCCACCCTTTAATCATGAGGGAACAACGATCATCCCAATGAAATATTTTCCTCCTTTCTAGATGTCCTCCAATCTACTGCTGGGATTGATGACCTCAGATGCTCTCTATCCTGAAAACAAAGTTTCCTTTAGGTGGTAGAGGAACATACGGCAGGTAATATTGAAAGTATTGCAGAAACAGATTTAGCACAAGGCAGGAGAGTTTTCAAGGAATAAACCAGCCAAAACAAGGAGTTAGATGGTCAGACTACGTAATGGGAATGGCATTATGGCCACTTGCAGAAGCAAAATATGTGAACTGTCACATATACACAAAACCTTGAAATCCCACTGCATATACCAGGTACCTCCATGAGACAGTCTGTCATGCGTGGGAAGTGCTTTGAGGTTCCCTAGTCTTCCAGAAACTAAAATAGATTTCCCTGTGTCTTAGATCAAGCAGTACTTCACTTGCTTGGTAGTGAAAAGCAAAGGAGGATTGTGTCCTGGTACTCGGGTACTGCAGGCCAAGTCTGGTCCTCATCTAAACCACTGCAGCCTCCTAATAAAGAGATGCAATTAAGCTGAGACAATGAAGTCCGGCAAGAAAAAAGCATTTCACTCTCAGTCCCACCACTAACTGAGTGAAGGTACCAGGCAACTGCAAACCCTGCATTTATTTCCCATCCATAAATTAACATTTCCCTGAAGATCAGTACTTCTAGTCTTGCCTCACCCTCCTCTATCAAACTTTTTTGACAGTCTTTTTTGCAAATGAACCAACGACTGGAACTTTCTGTGTCACCAAATCACTTTCCATTTGTTTTGGATTTTTTTTTTTTTCCCGTAGGCTTCACCTGCCTTTACCACCGCTCCCTTCCCGCCGCCGCCAAGCCAGGCTCGGCCCCGTTTCTGACCCCTGAGGCCTCTGGCCCCGCGATCCTCCGGCGCCGGGGCAGGCGGGAGCAGCCGTCCTCGACCGGGACCAGACCGGGATCGGGATCGGGGACACCCTGCCCTCGCCTCGCCTCGCCTCAACCCAGGCCAGCCCCGCCGAACCTCCGGCTGCCGCTAGAGGGTCTGGGAGGGAGAGCGAGCCGGGCGGGCCAGGCTGGGCACACGCTACGCCCCTCCCGCTCCACAGGTGGTGGAGACCGTACGGGGCGGAGGGAACGGCCGGGAGAAAGCACCTCCCTCGGCTCCCACCGCGGCTGCCCCCTGACCTGCCCTCCATGTTGCCCGGCTTCCTCCCGCCCCGGCGGGACCCGCTCTCGGACCCGCTGCCGCCGCCGCCGCCGTTCCGCTCCCTCCGCCACTTTCACTTTCTCCCGCCCCGCCCCCACGCTCGGCGCGTAGCGGAGAGGCCTTGCGCCAGGGCGCTGCGCTGACGCCGCGGCCGCCATCTTAGGAGAGGGCGCAGCCCTCGTTCCTCCTCCGGCTCTTCCGCCATCTTGGATAAGGGCAACGCGCGGGTGGCGGGACCAGCTCGGAGCGGGGCGTGGCCAGGGGCGGTGACGTCACCACACCGCCCCGCCTCAGCCACCTTGGGTGCGGGCAGCAGCTGAGGGCAGCTCCCGGCCGCCATTTTGAGAGGGGAATGGGGGTGGGGGGCCGGGCGGTGCTGGGGCTCCCGGGGGAGCTTCTCTGGCCAGTCCCAGGCCCTCCGTGTCCTTCGTGCACCGCCCTGCCCCGGGCCGGGCACGGTTCTCCGGGGGCGGCCTCGCCAGTGCCCGGTACCGGGGCAGGAGCGGCCGAAGCAGGGACCGCTCCCACTCCGGGCATCGCCAGCCGCCCGCCCGAGCGCTGCCGAGCGCCCGCCTGCTGGGGCTGGAGGCTCCGGGGACGGGACCCCTCCCTGGTTCGACTCGGGGCCGAGTCTGGGGAGATGGGACAGGCCGGTGGCCGCGGCGGGGACACCTGCTCAGCACCCAGCGCCTGCCCGGGCCCTCTGTGGGGTCCTCATGGCCTGGGGGTCTCCACGTCCTGGGGGTCTCCATGGCCTCAGGGTCTCCATCTCCTCAAGGTCTCCGTGGCCTGGGGGTCTCTGCATCCTCCAGGTCTCCATCACGGTCCCCACGTCCTCATGGTTTTCACATCCTCGAGGTCTCCGTCTCCTCGTGGTCTCCACACCCTCAGGCTCTCCATGTCCTCTGCTGGACTTGATGAGCTTGAAGGTCTCTTCCGACCCAAATGGTCCCACGATTCCGTGCCTTCAAAGGCAGTCGAGTGCCGGCCCCCGCTGCAGGGACGGGCGGTACACCCCAGCCGGGGAACAAGACGCTGGAGAGCGGCCCCGGGGAAGGAGATGAGGAGCTCCGGGTTGGCGGCCACTTGAATGGGAGTC
>JAAGNO010024346.1:0-63289 GCA_033439905.1 Ceryle rudis
GGAGTAGCAGCACTGCCCTGTGGGCTGGCTGGATTGGCTGGGAAACCCACGCTCAGAGAGGAGTCCGGGCTTGAAATGTTGAATGTGCATTCTCCAGATGACTTCATGAAGTGCCGTGAGCCAAGCCCCACGTGCTGCACCCCAGCCAGCAGCGAGAGACAGGGGGAATTAAACTAGAGGGGGGGACAGTCGCAGGAGGCAGTTGTGGTGCTCCCGGTTAGGTTGGCACGTGCAGCAGTTGCGAACTCAATGTATTGTGGCCGTCTCTTGGGTCCGGGTGGACTGGATGTTAGTTCTGTGATTCAAACTAAAACACCCTCAAGATATTTAATTTTATCATGTATCATTAAACTCGACATACGAAAAGGGCAGCCGGTGAAGTTTCAGTTAGCTTGTGTCATGCCTGACTCCTGCAGGTCGCAGCATCGCTAGAATGAAAGATCTTCTTCTTGTATTCCACAAGTCACTTTTAGGTATGCTGGCTTCTGTCTTCATCACTAGCACTAAACTACCGTGTTGTTGCATTGCCAGTTAATTCTTGCTTCAGTTTGCAAGACCTCTCAAATCTCTTTTCCCGTGCTTCGATTCTGCTATTTCTGCATCGCAGAACTGTTCCGTAGCTCTCTTAGCAGAAAATAAAGGTATTTTTGTTACGTGTGTGAAAACACGCTGTGTCAAAATTCCCTACCTCTTTCCATGGTGTGAAAAGCCAAGCAAGTTTATGTTGTGCTGTGATCTCTTCCCACCCTCCAGCTTCTGTTTCCTCTTATAGTTACTTTGAGGTTCATCCCGTTCATTCGCTCCTCTAATGTTTCACCTCCTTACTCTTCTGCATTATTGTGTGGTTTTCTTGTTAGCAACGTCTAGCATTGCATCACCCACCCCTCTGCCTCTGTCTCTGTTCTCTCTCTCCACTGCAGGTCTAAGAACCATTGTTCTCTGTTTAGTGATGTTGCCTAGGTCGCAAATTGCATCTTTTAGTAACTTCTTTACCGTAGCTTGCTTCTTTCCCATCCCTTCTACACTGTGTGCGCGTATGTTAACGTGTCACTGAGCACCTATATTTCACTCTTTTAATTAGCATTTTGCCTTTTAAGTATTTCTTTAAGCCATAAAAAGTGCCATCAGAGAGCTGGATTTTCAGAGTCGCATGTTCAGCCATTCCCCTGGGCTTGCAGAAAACCCAGGTCACATAGTCCTGAGAGTTACATCTGTGTTAGGAAGACGGTTACACAGTGCGGGGCTGGCAGCAGCGGGGGCAAACGCCGGACATCAGCGTGCAACGTGTGGCTTAGCTTCCTGTAATGTGCATTGTGGCGTACAATTGAGGAGTGAGAGCGTGTTTAGAAAGTAAGAAAAAGAATTTTATTTTATTTTTTTTATATACTCCATGTGGGAGCCAGCGGTGAGTGAGACCTCTGAGCAAAGTGCCTCCCCTGTTTTTTTCCACTTATCTTGAAGCTCTTCTGAATTGTCAGCTGTGAACACAGGGAGGTTAGCACCCTCTTTGTTTAAGACCATTTAATCTTAGTGCTAAACTTTCACGGCATCCGTGAGCCCTGTCAATACAGGTCGGTTTCTGCGGCACTCCTGCATCCTTTTTGCTGCTGCGGGGTGTCTCTGCTGACTGCAACAGGTACCAGAACAGTCTCGGAGCCGACTTCCCCTCGGCTTTTCCAGTCTCACATTTCTAGCGTGATCCTATTAAGCATCGACTTGCCTGCTGCTTGTCAACGTTAGTTTTCACTTGAAAATACTGTCTCAGAAAATGCCCCTGCATTCCTGAGGTGATCTTCCCTCCATATGTTTATTGTATTAATCCCATCATTGCTTCCAGAGGGCAACATCACATCCCACTCGCTTTGTGACAGACCAGAGCCTTGGTACTTCCTTCACCTTGCTGTCTCCTGGCTTTATCTCACGTTTGCTTCTCGACTGGGAGTTTGGAGAGTTTTGGGGGGTGTTTGTTCTTTCCCAAGCGCTGGTCGCTGTGGGAGCTGCAGCTCAGTCAGTCTGAGCAGTCCCTAAGCTCATGCAGTAAATTCTCTACAAACATATGCCCTGGGACCACAAATCCTTTTCTGCAGAGACACCCCTGCCCTGTTAGTTACCTTCTTGTACGGTAGCAGCCTGCTGAGTCCCAGAGCAAGATGTACAAACACTGTGCAGATATATGTCCCCCGGCGCTGAGAAAAGAGATGTGCTGAAAAGAGAAGAGGTGGAAGGGCAAGGCCAACAGTCAGCCATGACCATTTCTGTCTACATTTGCAGTTGGGACCATTTCTCAACACATTAGCAAGGGAAGAAGTGGCTGAAGCCACTTGCACCTGCTCTCACCTGCTGTCACAAGCAGGCAGTTACCCAGAGGTGCCTCAGGAGAGAGGAGTTTACGGTGGGGACAGGAGGGAGGACTTCGTGGCCCCTCTAGGATGTGGAGGATGGGACAGACACGTGAGATGAGATGAAGCATAGGGGAAATACAATACTGGGAGATGGAAGCTCACCATTTGGCAGAGCAGAGGGTAGGTGGGAAGGCATGATGAGTAGAGGCAGCAGAGCGACCGTAATGGTGCAGAAATCTCAATGTGCTGTGCCTACAGTGAAACATGAGCTCTGACACAGTTCCCTGGCTCAGGAGGATCGTCTGAGCCACTACACTACTGCTTTGAGGACTAAATTTGCATTTCTTGCTGTGCCAGTTCTCCTGTCTTTCCCATCTCCTCTGAGCTCTTGTAGGGAAGACTTCCCACAGTTCCCAGTTTTGTTCTTCACGAGCTCTGCGGGTCTCTCTGCATCTGCTCCAGACAAGGGCTGACAGGACCTGAGCCCACACCAACAGTACCGAAAAAAACCGTAATTAGTTACCCTTGAATGATTAATTTTCATGTCTGCATTCGTGGTTTTCCCCCTCTTGTGCTTCTCTGCCCCACTTCTTTGCTGACTGTTGACAATTTACATTTGAGGCAGTTGGCCTCAGTATTAGCAGATGTTTTGTGACGGTTTGGGATGCCAAACTGGGCCCTGTTCACCTCCCCAGATGTGTATCTGCTTCCTTGCCCTGCTTTGCAAATGTAGCAGATCAGTGGAGAGGGATTAGCCTCTCCAGACAGGGCTTTCAGAAACAGACCTTAATTAAAGGTGCAGGATGGAGCTCAGTGATCACCTCTGATTACTGGTGCAAATGCTTTAAGAAGGGAAATTAGAGCAATGGCGTATTAAGAGGTAGGTTCTCGGGTCTTAATATCTCAAGGAGTTCAGTCTTTTTAAAGTGATTTGGCCAGATTCTGCCTTCTGGTACCTGTTTGCAAATCTAGAGTCATTCCAGTACACGCAGAGCACAGCGGTTACTTTGCTTCTTCGGGTAGAGACTATTCAGAGTTCAGTGCATCGCTCTCTCCTCAGAGAAGAGAGAGGGAGGCACTGTATTTATTTTACGTTGGTAAGTGGCAGTAGAGAAATACTCCGTCTTTCATGCCTGTGTAGCCTTGTTGTTGTCACATTATTTCTCTACATCACTCAGCTTCTGCTGGTGACTTGGGAATTACTCTTCGGTACTTTCTAGGATGGTATAATTACTCAAATGCCACCACTCAACACAGCAGTGCACAGCGCGCATTGAGGGAGCTCGGTGCTTTTGAAGTAGTAACAGAAACATCGTTACTTGACTGGCAAGTTAAAGCAGTTGTAAAAGAGAGGTACAAGATGGACTCGGAGACCTAAGGAGCCCCCCTGTATTCCCATGGTCTCCAAAGCCCCCTGTGCTTCCCAGACAGCCCGGTCAGTGTAACGCAGCAGATGTTAAATGATGCAGTGCATTAACAAACTACAATATCCTATCTATGGGCCTCGAGTCGCGTCTGGATATGGGGAGTCATGGGCCTGTACAAAAACCTCCCAAATTCCGTTTACCAGCGTGTATGTAAGGAAAAAAAAAAGTGTATTAGGTGGGTAATATTAAAATGTTTCCTCTTTTTGGGTGCTGACTTAACTTTAACCACCTGTTATGGCGTTCCTGGAAGCCTCGGGTTACCAGCGTAGAAACAACAGGCAGGAGATGTCTTGAGCCAACTGAGAAAGCGAGTCAAGAGAGGTCATTTTACAGAGCTTGAGCTGTTGTAAAGAGCACAGGAGCCTGGTGTGACAGCACAGCTTCCTGTTCAGAAGAGCCTCTTTCAAAGACAAATGTGAAAGGATTTAGCCATTAAACATGGAACTGGCAGCAGTCCTGGAGCGAGAACGTCAAGTTGGATTTTCCTAAGAGGAGACTGTGAAATGTATTCTTTGCGAAACAGGTCTCTGAAAGAGAGGCAAAGACAAATTGGGATTATTTTCAGGGCTAGAATATTTTATTTTGAACTTAAATGTTCTTTGAAATGTTACTGCCTTTTTTTTTACTTTTAATTATGTGTGTATCCTTAATTAGAAGGGTGGGGGGGTATTTTAATGAAACTGAAGTAGAAGATATGTTTGGCAACCAGGGGAGCGCTTTTAAATTTTACTGTAACAGAATTAGAGCAAGTTCTTGTGAAGGCTCGAGTCTGGCTAAACATACCCCACCCCGCGGGCTGCATACCTGTGAACACTTCCCTCCCCCCGAAAATGCACTCGTGGAGTTTGCTCCTGCTTCAGTGCTGAGTGTAGGTCACCCGTCTGAACTCTCCCGCTCCACCACCTCCTTGTAGTTGCAAAAGCAGCAGTTCGTTTGGGCTGAGAAGGCAAAAAGCTAAAAAAAAAACCCGAAGGAGTAAAAGCCAGCTTCTCTGGGACAGTTCTCTGCTCTTCGGGGGGCACTGGAGGAAGAGGCACCTCCACCTCTTGTTAGCAGCCTCACAAGTCTCGGGGACAGCCTGAGACCTGAGCAGGAGGTCAAGAGCAGGGACTCTAAGGTCATCCTTGCCAGTACAGGATTGTGAGTTATATATAGACGTCAAAAAAAGTATATATTGCATGGCAGAAATTATCTAAGTCATTCCCAGGTAAAGTCTCACTGGAATGGATACATTTCTGCTAATTCATATCGGTTCCAGTGACACGATATTGGAAGATTTCTGGTAGAAATGGTTTTTTTCTGCACTAGGTGCTCTCTGCAGACGTTGCAGCCAGCTGTCGGGATACTTTTGCATGCATCTTGTTCTGTGTTTATTTGACACGAGGAATGACGTTCGCGTGACGAATTGCATAGCCGGGTTGGGTGACAGCCGGGTATGGCCACCGGCCACCGCGCTGCCCCCAGCCCTTCTGCCTCTGACCTCCAGCGTGCCAAAGCCTCCTCCCTTCCTGGCACACTTTTGTGGGAATTTTTCTGTCCTCTCCACGAACACTGGCCCATGGTGAGCCGCTGCTGCCTGCACCGCTCCAGCACCCCAGCAGCCCTATAAACTGTTCCTGATCTGGGTTGCAGCTGCTTTGCCTTTCTCTCCATCAGCAGCTGTCGTGTCCAAAGAGAAATACTTCTTTCCATTCAAATACTGAACCTCTGCTTCCCTTTCCCAAGAGTCCAATTGTGGGGAGACATTCAAGGAAATTAATGCTTCAAGCAGGCAGCGCCGTGAGGTCCTGCAGCTGCGGACCACCGTGCGTAGGATTTGGCTAACTTAAGACCCCACCTCAGATATCTGTGGGTTTCTTGCAGGCTGGGAGGCAGAGAGGGGGGTTCTGGTATGCCCTGTGGAAAGAAGGAGCGAGTCTCTTCGTGTGGGATGTTTGCAGGTGCCCTGACTGCAAGTGTCATAAATAGACGCCCTGTCAGCCTTTAGGAAGCTCTTTCCTGGAGATGCTCACGCTGTCCAGGTACAGAAATGTCAGCCTAAATCTAAACAGGGCTAAAGAGGTTTCTGAAAACTGAGGAAATTCTAGAAAATACCTAAAATACGCTTTTCTTCCCAGAACTATATTACTGGATTAAGACCATGGCGTAAGCCCAGTTTTATCAGTGGAGAGAGAAAATGAGTGTCTGCGCTCAAGGGCATGGTCCAGAGAGCCGATGTCCTAAGAGCCCAGGTGGTGAAAAAGTGTGTTCTGGACAGTGAAATAGGAAATCCTTTCTACTAATTAAACTTCAGCAATTATCTGAGTGCTTGGGAAATGACTCCGCAGAATGACGCATCCTGCAGAATTCAGATAAGCTCTTTGCAGAGAAAATCCCGATTTACAGACAGCTGCTTTTCGCAGCGTGTCGTACAAAGATTTTAAAAAGGGGGGTTTGAAACTAAAATCGGTCTTTATATCATATTTATCCCATATTGCATGCATACAGATGGTTGGCGTGGGGTTTTCGTATGCTTTATGGAAAGGTGGTACAACCTCTGCTAACGCTTGGTGAAATCTCCCCCTTCTGACTTGGTGGTTTCTCGGGAAACTGAAGCTGACGGCTTCACGTCCAACAGTCCCTTAGTGCCCAGGCCCTGCTGATACCACTGGGATGACATCAGTAAGGATTCCTAGAATAAGGATTTTCATGTTTTCCCTGAATGATTTACATTTTAAGGTTCAGCATTAATGATGACAGTTTTTGAGGATCTTTTGCACAGAATCGGTATTTTCTATTTTTCCCCAAAACACAACTAAAGCAGTGAAAGAGAATGCATGTAAAGATATTAATAGCAATCTCCTGCTACTACAGTGGACGTATGTGTATTCACTAGACTTTGCAGAAAGTGCAGACAGCCTTGATAAAACTCAGTGAAACTTTTTTCCATGAGTAGTTTATTCCATGGGGGTCAAAAAGTGCTTCTTCCATGGCACGGTTCAGGTCATATGTCCAGTTTTCACTGAATGTGTCCTCTTTTCCACCTGGAAATTCTGCTTGAGTTGAAAGAGAGGGCTTTGAGACTGGGTGTTAGGATCTCCAGCGATCTGGTGGGAGGAATATTTTCACTAGGATACCTGGAAATGGTGGATAAATTGTCACTGCACCAGTAAAACTTTGTGCTGCACATGATGCGGGTGGCACAGGGCGTCACGCTGCCCTGCCCAGTGGTGGGCCAATGCCTGCTGGGTGTTGGCACTCTCCTGTCGTGAGCCTCTGTTTGCTGTTGAATACCCTGAGCTCACCAAATACCACTTTCCTGGATTGTCTGAATTCTTGGCAGAGCAGGAAGGAAAGAACCATTACCTGGAAGAGAAAGGCGCAGTAACCCAGCCCTTGGCCAGAAGCATGGGACTGCTGGGCAGAGTGTAGCCTGACACCCTCCTGGAGCTACCCTGCTGATGCCATGGTAAGGTCAAGGATGTATTAAGAGCACGAGTGTTTTCCTCTCTTACCCCATATTGTGGATTCCTTTAAAGAGAAACTTCTGCTCATGGGAAGTTGTTGGGTAGCCTTACATTAGACCTAGGATGCAAATTACCCGTTTCGCTCAAGATCTGCGTCTTGCAAAGTGTCTAGCAGAAAATCTTTATCTGATTCTTAAAGAGGTGAGTCATGTACTTACGACTCCATTTCTGCAGCTCAGCTGAATGGAAATCATTAGGCAGGCGTTTGCAATTACAGTATCATTTCTGAAGATCAGTGTAGTTTCTGTGTTTCACCAGTGGCTCCGAGTCACGGATGTTACCCACTTTAATCTGTCAGAACTCGGCCTGCCCTTTCTCTGCATCGGCTTCCCGAGATGACTTACGGTGATAGGAGTCAAGCTCTGGCATTCTCCTGATTTTGTCTGTGGGGCTGCTTTTCTCTTTGGGAAAGTTTTGGAGAGAAAAATACCCACTGCAGGTTCAGGACTATAGAAACAGGAAGCAAGGGCTTTGTCCTTTTTGATTCGTGTCCAGAATACTTGTTTTAACGGCAGGGATCCAAAAATAATCTTCTCAGTTGACCATGCGGCCAAAACTGCAATGATCTCATTGGCAGCGGCCGGTGACATGTAGATGGTTAGCTAATCAAAGGGGTTTTTTTGTTTTTACACCGTGTTTTTAAAGATTATGTGGATTCCCTATCGACAGAGAGTCTGGACAAAGAACATAGCATTTTTCCCTCTAAATATTGCCAGTGCCTGGTGAGTCTTTCCCCAAACTAGAAATGCTTGGTATGGTTGGTTTTGCCTGTTGTATTTTATCTTTCTCTTCTTTCTTTATTTTCATCACACAGTGCAAACAAATATTTTTTTTTTTTATTCACTTTCTTACTTACTTAAGTTTATTTCCTTATTTGCTTCTTATTCTGCTTAACTCAGCAGATGTCAGTTAACGGCAAAACTGGTCAGTTGGAAATCGAGTAAGAAAGAAGAAAGCCTGTTCCCTTTGAAACCAAAAATGGGGGAAAACACAATAGTTTGTTGGAGAAGATCTTGTCACTCTGGGGATTCCTAATGGAGTCAAGCTAATTGAAAGTCTAAACTCTTCAGCCTGTGAGAAATGAGCGTATTTTGTGTCAGATCCCAGCGGATGGACCTTGGTGCTCCCCATCGCTTCTCTTGATTTTGATCTCCTTGTTAAAAACTCCTGATTGAACTTGAGAGAAAAGAGAGAGTTCTAAAGGCTCGGAAACCTTTCCTTTAGTGCATGCATGTTACAAGAGGGACATCCATGCCCCCAGTCACTGCTCCCATCATCAAATTTGATGTGAGCTGAAGCAGCAAGAGAGCGTTACCCTGCTTGTGCGGGTCCCTTGCGTTCAAGCATGTTCGACTCTGCTGGGGCAGAAGAAGTAGCTGAACCAACCCTTCTGTGCCTGGTGCACGTGGAAGCTGACACGTAGCCATTACTGCGTGTTCTTCCCTGGCTGGGCAGCCCCCTGGTTTTGCCTTCTATTAATTTGCAAATGGACTTATGATGACTGTAATTACAGAAAACTGGAAAAAAAGCCCCGAACACGTATGCCTGAGAACGCTTAGTTTCCCAAGGACAGCACGAGCACAGTCTGTGGAGCTACCACAGCGGAATTTTTCTGGGGTTTTTTTCCTGTATCAGGGAGCTGGGCAAGTTTCTGCATTGCCTATTAGATCAATTACCCTTTCGGCCGATACATAACTGTTTCGAAAGCTTGTCTGGAAACAGAAATGACATTGGAAAAAACGTGACCATTGTCTGTTTTCATTGTTCCCTCCTTTGTTTTCCAGTCAAGATAGCAAACCTGGACAGCATCCAGTAGGAAGCATCCCTGTGGTCTCACTGTGGGTCGCAGCAAGGGGCTGAGCCTCTCTTCGGGCAAAGGGAGCACAGGAATATGGAGACATTTAGAAAAATAATTATTTTGCTGGTGACGTTTTGAAAGCACCCCTTTGAGGTTACTAGTGTGCAGCATGGGTGCAAACACTGAGGCAGAGAAGCTGTTTTCTTAGTGCTGCTCACAGTTGTGAAATTCTGAGATCCTCACCCCAACTCTTCCCACCCTGACTCTTCCCACCCCCCTTGACATCCCCAAAAACTCCTGCTTTGGAACCTCAAAGGGAGAGATTTGCCCGGAGCTCTGGCCTGCCTGCAGAAGTTCTTGCTTTAACCAGACTGAGGGGGTAAAAATGTTTGTGGGGAATGCATAGCTACAAGGAAAATGGAGGCTTTTGTGGCAACCCGTCAGTTGCTCCCCCAGCAGCCCAGCCAGGCACCCCAAGCAGGGTCTCACTCTTTTGAAGTGGGGTTAGTGACGTAAAATCCTATCTCGGGGTAAACACGCTGCTGTTGTCTTACTCCCTACAAAATACATCATTTATTTGAAGACCGTGACGTGAATGGAGATTAATGCTGGATCATCCCGTGACTGCGGTTTAGTTTGTCCAGTGCTTTCATGGCTCTTGAAGAAACCTGTTTCAACTCCTGTATATAACTGGTTACAACTGAGAAGGTAGAGATGCCTGTGACTGGCCCTTTAGCTATGGGGTGAGTGGGTGGCTAGGCTCCCCGTGCCTGGGCTTCATCTGCTCACCACATCTCCCCGTGCCCAGCAGTACCACGTCCAAACCACTGCGGCCACCTCTGCGGTACGCTGCCGTATGTGGCTGCAGGTAATGCAGGCCCGCTGGGAAGCCATCTTTTGGCTATGCTTTTAATTAGAATTAGGATGTAAATGATAATAAACCCCTCTCCCTTTAAAGTTCATAAAGGCTTAAAAATTATCACAGTAATTAGGCAATAGTTTTGATTATGTATGAAAAGAGACCGAGCTTTATGGGAGGTGGAGGAGCCCCCAGCAAGTCAGCCTGTGAAGCTATCCGGAGTGGGGCTTTTCATCTGAACTGGTCTGGTGAGTGCTGTAAGACACGTGGTTTGCGTGGACATTAGCATGAAATGGAAACCTGCCTCTTCAGCTGAAGTCGAAGAGCTGTGTCACAGCTCGCCAGCCATGGAGCAGCAGCGGGGTGGGCTCCTGGGCTGTGGACCCCCACCAAGGGCCTACACGGCCTGTGCAGTGTTGAGCAATCGAGTTGGCATCACTTTGTTCTTAATCCCCTGTTCAAGCTGCACACTGAAATGTTGGGCTTTTTTTCTTTTCAGTATTGTGTACAAAGTGAATAATCCTGAACAGCACAGGCTACGTTAAAGATACTGATGCCAAAATGAGTTTGTTTTTTTTCTCTTACACACATCGGGAATTCACGGTTGCTTTATGCACCTACTTCCACAGCTTTGGGTTTTTTTAGCTGTCTGATTTAGCTGGTACTGCTATGGCTGCTGCCAAGGGGACCACGGAGTGAGAGCTGCTGTGTTTTTAAGAGTGTCTGCAGCCTGTGAGCATTAGAGGTGACTTTGCCTGGAAGTGTCTGGACAGACTCGTCAGGATCCTTTCCTTGCACTGACCCCGACAGCATTTCACAAGTGTAGATGTGGCCGACACTGCCGTGGGGCAGTGCAGCAGTAGGGCACAAGCTGGCGTAGCCACAACCCAGCTATATACATCCCGTCCCAGGTGGGTTGGGGCAGACCCCCCGAGTCCTCTGAGCTGCCACAGTGGCAATGGGACAGGACGGTGCTGGAGGCAGTGTGGTTAATACTGGTTTAGGGAGAGCCGGTCACTGGTGCTGTCATATGTAGGCACTCTGTGCCAGCACTGACCATTGCCTGTCCTGCCAGCCTTGGAGCAGTTAATCCCAGATACCCTCTTTTCCTCCAGATCATTTCTCCTTCCCCTTCCTGCGACCCTTCTGAAACCTTTTTTCTTCAAAGGATGCCAGGCAACATTGGTCAGTGTTTTCCAAACTGAGCATCTGCAGAAGGGAGGCTATAGCTGCTCACCCTGGAAATTCAGAGATGTCAAGGTCCAGATTCAGACGCCTTATTTTAGGAAAACCTTACAACCTTTACAATTCATGCTGTGCAGTCCATGTTGCTTGTGTCAGCTGTCCGCGTGCTTGCCCTGCCCATCCATCATCTTTTGCTATCTGCTCTCACCGGTTGATTTTCAGCCCTGAGCCTTTCTGTGGGCAGACTGCTGGTCTTGTTTGGGGCTGCCAGGTCAGGAGTGAAGCTCTGTGTGAGTGCATGGCAAGGACTCAGGGAGTTAGGATCTGGGCCCAATTTTGTCTGGGAGCGAAGCCCACTGAGGTCAGTGAAAATCTTCCTGTTGACGTAAGGGGCTTTGGAGCACATGCGGGCTTTGATGTTCTTCAGAGCAGTGGCTCCAACATGAACCTGTGGCACTGTGTGGGTAGTAGATAATTGGTTTTATATATCTTTTCTAAAGCCCATAACTTGTGTTGGCAGTCAGTGCTCCTAAATGCGCGGAGCTGAGACGGCAGCCTGAATTGAAGGGACAGAATCAGTAACGTAAGCTTCATGTGGCCGAGGGGAATCGTTTCCATGTCATTTCATCCAACCTGATACAAAGGAAGAATTGCTCGTTAGCAGCATTTCCGATTCCAAGGAAAGGGAGGCTTTGACAGAATCCATTAGTACCTGTCTGAGGAACGATAGGATGTTCCATGCGATCTGTTTGTGTTTTTTCCAACGGGAAGCGATGGAGCGTCTTTCTCATGGATGTTACTTTCCAGTTACTGCACCATTCGATACCACTTTTCTCTAGCAAGGGACATTTGTGCTTTCATCTCTTCCTACCACAAAACGGGCTACTTAGGGGTGCACAGGGGACGTTTGCCACTGCCCATCGCTCTGGCCTTTTGGAAAGTGAAGGCCAACACCAGCCCCAGGTCCCTTGCCAGGGTGCCCTGGAAGGCACACTCGAACTGGGGTCCCATACACAGTTTCTGTCCTGAAACATTTCTTCAGTGAGGCTGCTCGCTAGCTGGGATGTCCCTGAGGCAGGATCTCTGCAAGGTGACAATTATGCCTATTTTCCACTTTTGTTTCTGGTAGTGTTTTCTGCTGTTTCAGCAAACATTCTCACTTAGGTTCCCACCTGCCGTTCTCTGGGGGGTTTACTTGCTTTCAGGAGATTCTCTCTGCTCTACGAGGTCTTGACCTTTTCCATAATGTAGAAAATATTTTAAAGAGTTTGTCTTAGGGATGCTCATAGACTTCTTACTTCCACTCACAGAAGTGAAGCTTCGTAGTGCCTACAGAAGTGGTTGGGAAGAGATTCTATTAACACTCTGGTATTTTATGGTTTTTAAATCTGTTTTCGTGGTGGTGGAAACACAATACAAGGAAGGAGCTCAGCCCTGGAGGACTTGCAGACTTTCTGAGACAAACTGAAGCTTAGCAGAGAACTGTGCATCTCACTTTTCTGGACATCGGGTGATTTTTCACTGCTGTTTGCTCGGTGGGAAGCGTGCTTTGGGTTCCAGCTCTGCTCAGGCAGCCAGGTATGGCCTGTGGTCTCCATTTCTGCGAGCTGGTGCTACTTAAGTGCTGCTGCAGCCCAAGCAGTGGGGAGGACGCTAGAACTATGACATCCTCATCTGCAATTCAAGGCTTAGTACAGGACTAGGTGTGTATTAACTCTCACATGTAAAGACACGGCTGGAAGCGATGGGGATGGAGGTTTGATCATTCCAAGGCACGTTACCAAACAATGGCTGCTGTCCACGGCCTGCTTCTTGGGAGCTGGGAAGAGCAAGAGGTTATTTCAACCTGTGGGGTGTCCTTATTCTGTGTTTTGCTAGCCAAGAAGTTTCACGGCTGTAGCAAACTCTGACATCTGTTACTTCCAGATGCGCTGTAAAGCAGAATTAGAATAGATTTGGATTGGGATATCTATGAAAGAAAGCTCTGATGCTGAAGTAGTCATATAAAATATGCAGCGTTCGTGATTAGCCCTAAGACTTCTGTATGTAATAAGCCCAAAAAACTGTTATTTTATTTCTGCCAACTTAAAGAACAAACAGAAGAACCTTTCTGGCCAGGTGCTGCCATTGCCAAATACGCATTTCAGCTCAACGTTGCTGTGTTTACATTTCTGGATAATAAAATTCTGTGGTTTATGGACGAGCAGGAGATAGAAAGCTGAGATTAAAATCTCAGATTTGATGAGGTTTGTTGTAAAGATAATCACGAAACAATGGCTGTTTAATCAATTCTTTGTGTATTTTAGAGAGGGTCAAGCTTTTGTTAGCCTTGCTGCCTTTTAATGCGTCAGGCTCTCCGGCTGCTATTAAATCTTTTCATTATTTTGATAGAGGATGAAGGTGAGCAGTTGTGTTTTTAAAGAGCGTAGTCAGCAATGACAATGACACGAAAGACAAGAGTCTGCTTTGATTTTCACCTTCTGGAGATTTCTTTTGTAGTATGTACACATAAAATAAGATCGCCAGGATATAAATTCAGTGTGCAGGGCCTGCATTTGTAACGAGCACCTCTCCTCCGGTGCAGCCACCTGGCCGTCCACAATCTTCTTGGTGTGTGAGGTGATGAGGCTTTTTGTTTTAATCTTTCCACGCTGTTTTTGCTAAACTTGGCTGCAACAGCTTCTGGAGGAAGCTCTGAGGATTTCTTTAGGGTGTTTACGTTGCCTTCGTTACCCCGGTATCTCAGCATTTCACCGTCTGCAACCACTGCTTCACAGTGTACATCTAAGTGCCATTATCCCTGCTTTACACAAGAGGAATCGAGGGCGGAGTGACAAAAGCCAGTGGTACAAGTGTTTTAGGAGTCAAGCCCACAGAAGGACGGGTTCAGTCCTGTCTCCCTGCTTGGTCGGTCGCGTGTCTCCTTTTCTCAGGCTATCCCTGTGGCAGTGGCTTGGGCTGCTAAGATCCAGGCTGTCCGCTCAAGCCGCTCTTAGCTGAATGCCTGTGTGTCCCATCTGCCAGCAAGGCTCGTGCGTTTAGAGCTCCTTCAGGAAGACTCCTGTGTCCAGCTGGTTTGTTGAAGTCGGGCAGATGATGGCAGTGAGAACTGGTGACAGCCTAGCCTCGCATACGCGTACGTATTCATCTGTGCGAAGGTCTGCTCCAGAGAGTAAAGTGTAGGCAGAGTTCCTCCTGTGTATCATCCCCTGAAGGGTGTTTCACACCCCTGACTGAAACCATCTTCCATCTGCCAAAATGCGATAAGGACTTTTTATAGCTGTTTCATAAGACCTTTGAAAGAATCAGATTTTTTTAGAGGTTTTTTAGCAGAATAACAGATTGGTTGTGCGTGTGTATTGGATAGCTGCTTATGGTAGTCACGTCAGCCAGTGAAAGGCCATAAAGATGACGACTCCATAAAGCAGTACTTCCTAATATTATCTTTCTGACATTTCTGGCAGTAAACATTTGAAACTTTCTTGGAGTATTTCGCTTGTGAATCTCAAAACACATTTCCTACTGTGTATTTAGGGCTTAATTCAGTTCCCAATAAAGATGACAACAAAATTTCCGCTTTCTTTATCGCACTTCTTCCAGCCCTCAAAGCGAATGTTGTCTGTTGAAAGTAGAATAGATACTAATTTGGTCCCATAAAACCACAGATTGTTTCAACTTTCCATGAATTTCTGAATGAATAGATGATTGGACCCCGTGATGCTGCTCTCAGACTCGCTGGTGTTATGAAAGAGGCGCTTGTCCAGCCGTCTGTATAGCCGTGCCTCTCTTTTGTTGCCTATAGCGCACATGCTCAGCTCCTTTTTACTCTCTTTTTCTTTTAATGCTCTGCAACAGGGCTGCACAAAGCCCAATTGGCTTTTAAAACACAACTTCATTTTGCAGCTATACGTCTGTGCCCGGTTTTCTTTTGTGCTGCCCACGGAACAAGGAGGCTGTGTGGTATCTGACACCGGGCTTTTTCCAGTGATTTATTAACTGTGTCAGAATAGCTGTTGTGAATGCTGGGAAGCTCTTGCATATTGTGACAGTTGATATTGATTATGACAGTTTGTAGACTCTAGTGTGTTGTCAGACAGTGGATTGTATTTTGTCTTCTTTACTATACATACCACGGGCTATAGATCATAGTGTTTTCTTAAGAAAAGGGCCCATTGTCCAGCGTTCTCGCTGGTATGAGAGAACTTCTGTAGCTTATTGTGCAACAAATAGCAAAATAGTTCAGGCACCCTATGGGACAGGCAGGCAAATGTCAATTGCTTTAGGAAAAAAAAAAAAAAAAAGGTGAATAGTTTGTTCTGCTTCTGGCCTTTCAGGGGAAGGAGCCGTGCTGCTGACAGAAGTGGGTAAACTAGTCAGAGGATGTCCTTTGTGAAAATACGGTGTGTCCTGCGTTGTCTGTTGGCCAGAAATCCACTGACCGTGTAGGAAGAGGTCGCAACGAGGATTTTGGCTACCGATCATTTTTAAAGGTCGCTTTGGGTCTTGATGGAGACCGAAACCACGCGTTTCTAGAATGAGTTTGAGGCCGAGGACATAAAGATTTCTGCCAGCTTGGGAGAAAGTGCAAGCTGGCGCATGAGCTTCTGTGAAGGGCACACCAAACACATCCCCCTGAAGAACGACCTCTTCTGACTGTTTGGTTTTAGCTAGGCAGTAGTAAAGTAGCACACAGGAGAAAATATTTCTCTATTTGCCTAAAAGCTGCTTCAGTGTGGAAAGAAGTCAACAGCTGAGCTCTTACAGACAACCTGATCAGGAGGAGGCAGTCGGAAGCCATTTGGTTAATTGTGATGTTGTAATTTACTATATTGCTACTATATTATTCGAGGAAGAATCTTCCAACGGTACATTTCTTTTTAAAACAAAGAAGTACTTGAGGTGGTGGTGACAGTGAATAGGACAGGAACCATTCTGATTTTTCTGTTCTTGAAAGACCTTTTGTAAGAGGCCACAACGGGTCACAAACTCATACTCGGGATAATAAACCTTAGGAAAATGACCTTTAGCAATCCATGCTGTTAGAATTTTGATCTCGCACTGGATTTAGATTGAGTCAGGTGCAGTTCCTGCTGCAGTTTGATGTTGATGGGATTAAAAAATCGAATTTCCACTTACGGTTTAATTGAAATGAATGCAATAGCAGGTTACTTGTGAACGGGTTATTTCTGGGATACTTTGGGCCAAGACTATGGCACTTAGCTGGGGCCTAGGGGAACTCGATTCGGTTCTTAAACCCCCCTGTGAGCCAGATACTGGCTGCTCAGACGAGTTGAGGTGAGAGAGATGAACTCACCCCCATTTCTGGCTGATTATTTACACTATGAGATCTTTGAGAAGGAGCTTTTCTTCTCGGAAGCCTGTCTTGATCTCTCCTGGAATGCTAGAAGCTGCTGTAATAGTAACCATCTTTTTGCTAATGTTTTTTAACGAGCCCTTAATGTTAGCAAGAAGACAGAATTTAACTAAGTGGTTTGTTTTCAGTGATGACAGGATTTCCCATTCCATGATCACATTGAATTTGGACTAATTATAGCACTGCCTGTGTCATAATTATGTTTCATGGTGATAGAACGCTCTAGAGTTTGTCCCTTCATGGCACTACTGTAACCCTCAGGGTGTTCCAGGATTTTATAGTGGCACCTCTCAGTCCAGTGTCAGGTATTAGTGCCATATATATATATATTTATGGGTTTTACTGCAGAATGTCCACAGCAATATCAGAAGAGCTTTAAATGAAGGATAAAATGGAAGCTTTTAAAAGTCTGCTTTTCATTACAGGCATATTTTATTCAGTATTTTTTTTTTTTTTTCTGATTTTCCTAGAGTATTTTGAACAAGTTAGGTGTGAGGAATGAAGAAGTTCACATGTTCAGATGTGAAGACTTGTTTCCTTAGGTGACTTTTGTCTAAAGCTCTGGTCACAGTTCTCTTGTCTGTGCAAAGCTCTGTCTCATTAAGCCTGAACCATGCCTGGAGAAGATGATTTTGGTGGTGTGCTGTGAAAAGTGACAGCTTCCCAGCACTGGTTGTGGACCTGCAGTGACTTGTATGAAGATCTATTCAACTGCAGTCATGAGAGGCCCCTTCCTCTTGGCTGCCACTTGGCCATCCTGGCGCTCTCAGGCTGGCTGTATGCTCACTAGCCCTTGCCAGTTGTTTGCCTGGGATGTTCTCCAGGTGTTCAGAGCTTTTTCTGATCCCCTAAGACATTTTATTTTGTTTTCCTTGGTAAAGGCATTGGCAGTCTCTGCAGAAGGTGGATACATTTCCCTCTTCCATCCCAGTGCTTTGAAACGCCCTGCAGGTCCGTTTCGTTCCCCGGAGACTTGTGGGAGCCTCCTTGCCCATAGGTCGAATCCTGCTCTCTGATGCCGTTATTATCTTTTTCTCTTCCCTTCAGATGGTGTCCACAGCGTCACAGCAGTCTGCACCCTGCGTGTCACCATCATCACGGATGACATGCTCACCAACAGCATAACAGTGCGGCTGGAGAACATGTCCCAGGAGAGGTTCCTTTCTCCCCTCCTGTCCCTGTTTGTGGAGGGGGTGGCAACAGTGCTCTCCACCGCCAAGGACGGCATCTTTGTCTTCAACATCCAGAACGACACTGACGTCAGCTCCAATATCCTGAATGTGACTTTCTCGGCTTTGCTCCCCGGTGGCATTCGAAACAAGTTCTTTCCCTCGGAGGACCTGCAGGAGCAGATCTACCTGAACAGGACCCTGCTGACCATGATTTCCACGCAAAGGGTCCTGCCCTTTGACGACAACATCTGCTTGCGGGAGCCCTGTGAGAACTACATGAAGTGCGTCTCTGTCCTGAAGTTCGACAGCTCAGCCCCGTTCATCAGCTCCAACACCGTCCTGTTCCGCCCCATCCACCCCATCAACGGCCTGCGGTGCCGATGCCCCCCGGGCTTCACGGGCGACTACTGCGAGACAGAGATTGACCTCTGCTACTCCAACCCTTGTGGGAGCAACGGGCTGTGTCGGAGCCGAGAAGGGGGCTACACTTGTGAGTGCTACGAGGACTACACTGGTATGTGTTTATCTTATCTTTGGCCCGTGATTTATACACTCGACCATCAGCCAGGCCAGCTCTGTGTCAGGCTGAGATTGCTGACATTCTTAGTAGTCAAAAGGAGAAAAACTGGCACTGCCTTCTGGTCAGGAGAGGGCTTGTGAGTGTCATACGTCACTTAGGGTAAGTCCCGTAGCTCTGTGCGTGTGTGGTGGTAGGAACCACACCTTGCTCCAGGTCAGGTAGGGAATCCAAAAGCTGCTGAAGAGATTTGCGTTATGTGAATTTCTTCTCAAAATGCTTCATGTAAACATACTTCTTATGTCTTGAAGGAATAAGGTGGGACACATCCCCTGGTTCATGGTTTTGCACGTTAATGTCTCCCTGGCCCCTTAGGAGTCCCCTCATACCAGGGTAGAGCGGAGATGTGCAGCCATGGTAGGAGGTCATCAACCCTTGGTTGTCAACAAGCACAGAGCAGGAGGACAGTTCATGGTCCCAAGAAACTGCAATAATACACATTTATGGGGAAAACTGCCAGGCAGCTCCAGTTTGTAAATGTCCAGATGAACTCGCGAATGACGTAGCTGCTTCCAGGCCTGTCTCCAGCACCCCACTGAGGAACATACTTTGCCTCATCATGGACTTGACAGCTAAAAAAGATCAAAGTGCTGCTTCTCAAATACTCCTGAAGAGTTATGAAAGAATATTAGCTGAATGTTTTCTGGTGCTTCAGTAAAGTCAGTGGGATTATTTATGTGCTTGAAGCTGCAGACTCATTTAAGTATCTGCACTGCTGTGCTGCTGGCTGTAATTTACGCCGACAGCTCAGCAGCGTCTGTTGTCACCCCTGAAAACGAGGGATGAAGCAGAGGGGACTGCTCCCAACGCTGCCTCTCATTGCTGGAGTTATAAAAAATTGAAAACATAAATTATTGAAGTCTCCATGTAAATAAAACTGGATGATGTGTATGCCTACTGGGCTAGAGACAGCCCTCTAGGTAGAAGTTTTTCTTCACTTTCTGTGACTTTTGGCTCAGGGCTGTCATTAAAAATGTGATGGTGGAAGGAGCCAGGAGACAGTGAGCAGGGACGTGGCAGCAGCAGGTGAACTGGGCTTTCCTCAGCAAGAGGGACGGGAAATGCTCCTCAAGGTCAGAGCAGGGCTTAGGGCAGCAGGACCTTCCTAAGGGGCTGCAGACTGACCTGTGAAGCCCTCGATAGAGCCATGAGATGGTTGGGATGTTTTGTCTTTGTTGAGGAGTGATTTTCCTGCCAGGCTTCTCATGAATGACTTCCACAGGGAGATGCATTATGAAGGCCATTATCCATTACGTACAACTAATGCAAAACTACAGAGCAAAAATAGATTTTATGACCAGCTGATTTGATTTAAAATGTTTATGTGCTCCTGTACTATAAATAGGAATGGTCAAAAGTAGCAAGTTTCATTAAACAAAGATACTGATATAAATAGAGTTAATTCATCCGTGTCTTAGGTTTTGGAATGACATCAATTCCTACATCACATTTTGAGAGTCTCTTGCTAGAATTTTTCAGAAGGAAAGGCTAACTATACTTTAAAAATGAAAGAGAATAATTTTATATTAATAAATGATGAAGATACTTAATAATTCATGCTGTCGTCAGAACGGACACGTTACATATTTAGAGGAGAGGCAGCATATTATTCATACAAAGAAAGAAAGACTCAATCTGTGACTGTGTGTTCAGTGCGTAGTTGTTGAGTTAAAAATTAACTGTCTTGTTGCCAGGATACTAAAAGTGATCGGAAATTAAGGAGTGAGCACTGCTTATAGCCGTGCTGTCTTTAGGTTTCAGAGTTAACTACACTTCAGTGAAACACTTTATTCTTTGGAAGGGCAGTTTGGGTTGAGATCACAGTCAGGCTGGCCAGGGGAAGACACACCCAGCCATCATCAAGAGGGCCTGGAATCCCTTATCCCGTAAATTGATACGAACGTTACTGAGTATTTCTGGTTTATTGCTGAATGAGTGCAGTAGAAAAGTAGTAGAAAGTATCTACCCTGTGGTTGGTTTATGGTACAGTAGAGCTTGTAGTCTTCACGTCGCATGACAATGTCTTTCCATCCAACCTGACACACTTACCCACATATGGTGGTCATTAGCTGGTTGATTTTTCATCCCCTTTACAGAATGAGGTGGAAAATGTTATCAACAAGTAATCTATTACCAGAGATATTTTTTTGAAGATGCATTGTTGAATCTTGTCCCGACCGCCTTTAAGAACTGTTAATATACCAGTGACCTTCCTCCTTGCTTTAAATACGTTTGTATCCATAAGTAAGTTCAGTTTCTATCTATTAAATATAATACTGTGTTTTCCACTTGTACAGGAATATTTCTCGTTTACATCAGCCCAGATTGTGTATCTGTTTAATATTTAAAGAGCACGGGTTGGTTCAATAGCAGCAGTGTGTATTGGCTCATGGAATGGAGAGATCGTAAACTGGAATGAGCAGAGAATTGCTAAGGCTGGAAGGTGGGAGATTCTGGTGTTACTGGATTGTTGGTATGGTATTAACTCAGAGTAGTAGCGTACCAGTATGAGATACTTAGGAATCTTTGAACTAATTTTACAAGATGAAATAGGAATGGTGGTAGCCGATGTAATGCAGCCTGCTCTGGGAGCTCTCATGTTTCCATGACCCGATTAAGAGCCTATGCAGAAAAATAATTACAAGAAAATGCTAAAATCTGTCATCTCTCTGGGGAGATACTCTGCAACCCGATGAGAAATCACTACACAATCCTAACCCTGTACGGAATCTATCCGAATGGTCACCTCTTAAAAATACAGCTTTATTTCCTGTAGAAGATAATTATGTCCTATCTTAATCGGATGGAATTTCCCCCTGCTTTTCCAACCTGCTTTGAAGCCCTTCATTTGTTTTGATGTAATTGTTGGTCATTTATACATGATGAAAGTTTCTCTGTCTTCAGGAGTCTTCTGTTACGGGCACAAAGGTAAAATGAGCTTCTACAAGATATTTCTGAAACCTGATTACTACCTAGTTTGGGGTGATTTGGAATTAGCTTCTCTTCCTGTGATGTAAGGAGGTGAGTGAAGAAGGATGTATATTTTTAATCGTGATTTTTTTCAGGATAGTGACCTCCTTAACTTCTTTTCTTTACGTGTATATATACATTAGTGTAGAGGAGTGAGCAGTGTACACACTTAACAACCGTGCCATGGATGACCAGGAGCTGTGTGCATGGCTAAAGGGTTAAATGATGTGATTTAAGTTAAACAAACAAGCGCAATGAACTTGAACACTGTGGAAAGCCTGCATCATTTTTCCAGCTTTATTTCGTCTATCTTTGAGCACTGCAGAAGCAGCTGAGATGAACTGAAGGTGAAGTCTTGGACAGAGGTGGAATTGTCTGTACTCCTCAAGGGCAGATCCCTGAAGAGCAAATATGTCATGTCATCCACCCTGGTTTTGGAGGTACGGTCGCTTCAGTGGTTCCTGAATGAGCTGTACTGGCCCATCCTGCTGCCTCCTGTAGAGCATACCACTGCAGCCGTAAGTCACCGCATTTTCTTGGTGTGAATTCCCACAGTTACTGCCCTGCCATGTGCAGATGCCTCCTGCCATCGCTGGGTCCTCCTGCAGCAGTTGCCTCCATTTGATGGCCACAGTTCTTCTGCTCAGCGGCCACTGCAACCGTTCTTCTTTATGGTCGTGCTCCCAGAAAGTAAAGTTTAATTAGCACAGAACAAAAGCCCTAAAATGGGGGAAAGAAACCAAACCACAAACCCTGAAATAAGGAAGAGATTTCATGTTCCCACAGTTCTCCCTAGCATATGGCATGCTCTCTGCCTCCTTTGCTACGTAACCCATAGCAAGGAGCAGTCGCTAGGGACAAAGATCATCAGAGAATTTCCCATATCCTCTGCATCTCTCCTTGGATTTCACTTCAGAGAGGGGAGAAATCTTAAGTGGTTATAAATCTTCCAGTAATCAAATACAGCAATTAAGAGATCTTTTCTGTGTGATACTTTTTTTCCTCCTAGTTTATTTTTGTGATACCGTACTGACGTGAGGAATCGTGACATCTAACACGGCCGCTGTGAATTCTGACTTTGTGTTGTGAGAAGGCAATTAGAGCTGTTCTCACTATGTTGTGCCAAAAGTCCCTGTTCATATTGCTTAGTAAGTTCTCAGCATTTGGCCCTTGCAAACATCAGTGAATGCAAAGATTTGCTTCTGTGCTATCTTCACTTAGATCCATTCTTCAGATAGTTATTTCCCAGCTTGGTCTGATACCAGATTCTCATTTTTCAGGCCAGAGAGATTTATCTGGGAGACTTTCGGCTCTCAGGTAGAGAAATATGGCAGCCAGGGTAGCCATAGCGGGTGGTTTATCTCAGGCGAGAGGGTCTGAAATTCCCCTCTCAGTTCCATTTCTGCAGCTCTACTGGAGCAGTGGGATCACAGGAGTGTAACAGCCCAGTCCCTTACTACAACGCTGAATCTGATTCCTTCAGGTTCCTTACTGCATCTTTAACTCCTTGTTGAGCTTGTGAAAGGCTGTGGCTGTGTGACAGCGAGGTTGAACAAAGATTATCTTCACAGGGTTGTGGGGCTTTGCCAGAACTTTGAAACATCTGTGACCAACTTCATCTTTAATACAAACAACTGAATAGGAAATTCTGTTGTTCCCAAACAGGAACACTGTCCCTGGTATGGGACAGGTTCGTGGGCCATCTCTCTGATACCTCACTGAAATGTTAAGGCAATGCAGTGAAGGTACTAAAGTAACTCAGACCGTTGCTGCCTTAACAGTGTCCCTTAGTCCAGGTCTCAAAGTTATACTACCAGACTCCGGGTACATTTATATTAATAAAGAGATGAAAACAAGCTAGGCAAGGTGTAACGCCGTGAAAAATAGTATATTCAGTTTCAAGAGTTTGAGTATCATTACAGCTATCGGGGTGCTGGGTGGTTTGCACTATTTTCATAATCTAAAAGCTGGATATTTTCCCGTTTGCAAAAGTTTTAGCAGTTGTTTCATGAAGTTTTTTTCTGCTGATTTTGGTTATGGGAAAGGTCAGGGAAGAGTACTGACTATCAGCCTTTTGGTAATTTTGGTTGGTTTTCAGTGCCTCAGAGGAGAACACCTGATTGCCTTTCCTTGCAGTTTCCCTAGGGCAATACCAGGAGAAAGCTTCTGTAAGGTGGTTGCACATCAGTGAAGGTCTGAATAACGTTGGAGGTGTAGCAAGTTTTCCTCTTTTTCAGCAGTGCTTTGGCATGCCGTTGATTTGATCTTTGTAGCGAAGCTGGGTCTTCGTAATTGCAACGCAGTTTCCTTTTGAGTGCTGGGGATCTGTCACTCTCTGCAGCTGAGATAACTTTTTCACTTCTGATGGAGAGAGAAATGATCATTTCCAGTTAAGGTCCTTCCTTACTATTAGTGCTCCTTAGTTTTGGTTCTGGCACAGATGTCCCAGCACAGTCTTTTCTGTCAATCTTCAAACCTCTCTTTCTCATCAGCAGGAGTTTTTTCATGAGGAACAGCCTCTTTTACTTCATTGAAGAAGCAGACCTCTCCATTGGTGTGGACATGGCAAGCTGTGTACAGATGGGTACCTCTGTTTCCTCCCAGCCTGTGGCCCCTTCCAAGCCCCCAGGGGCTCACAGCACTTGGTGGCTGTTGAGGAACCCATAAGCGGTGCAGTGGATGGTCCAGAAGCAGAGCTTAACTCCCCCAAACACTTCTTCTGAGCATGACGGGTGCAAAAGATGGAAAATCCTATCATTTTCTCTTTTTATGATCTTCACCACTCAACTAGGTACTGTGAGACATGGTGTCTCGTAAATCTTACTCTCAGTGCTTTGAAGTTTCCCCATCTGACCCTTGCATTTACCCATGCCAAAAAGCGTTGAACCCCAGATGTCGTCTCATGAGCTGACTTAGTACCTAAACATATAGGGAACCCATACAACCTATTCTTTGCAATTAACCATGGATAGATCATAAATCTGCCATTGCCCACCGGGTAGTGCATGCTGCATTTGAAGAGCACAGCAATCAGCTGCAATATTTACTTTCCTTTCTCTCCTTTTAGCACAGTGTCCATTTTGTGCCATGAATTCCTGAAAGTAGGTATTAGTTTTGGATATTCAGATTAAGAGGCATCATTTGGCAAAATATTGGCTTTTAGGTCTCTATGATACTGTCAGAGGGCTGTGAGTTCCGATCATTATGAGCTGGACCTGTACAAGATGCTTGTCATCTGAACATCGCTGTGGACTCTGCAAAAATCGCTAACAGCAAAGGAAGCCTCGGAGACACCCATTTGAGCAAGAGGGTGCTGTCCCACTCACCAAAGGGATGGGAAGCTGGGGCATCTCTTACAGGTCCCAGAAGGGCAGTCAGGGGCAAGTCCGGAGCGGCTGAGGCAGCTCTGTTGGGCCATTCCTGAGCTGCCCATGATGGGAAACCTGGGGGAGATCCCCGTGACAGACTCTTCTTTCCTGACGTAGGCTCTCGGCAGAAGCCTGCGTGCCCACTCACCCACTGCATTTAACTCCGAGATTGCTTGTGCGTGTTAAAATGGGTCCTCGCTTACCTTTTGTGGCAAGGCTCGCTGTTAATGCGTGCAGGGATGGGGTCAGCACGCCGCAGCCTTGTAGCTGGACACAAGCGATGCTGGCTTGGACCTGAGGCGATGGCCTAGATAGCACAGCTGCGTGACTGCTTGATCCAGGAGATAACCAAACCAATAAAAACAGAGTAGAGCTGCGTTTTTATATAACAGGGTCAAAAGCTGAAGTCTGTTAAACTTGTAAATATTGTCGTTTCTGTTGATCATATTCCCATCCGTGTCTCTAAGACACGGGAGACGAATATTGGAAACCTGGAGTTTATATCAGGTGCATGGGACTCACTGAAGAGGTCTACAGCTCCTGTCGGTGGATTTTTATCTGGAGGATATGTCCTTTGGCTAATCTTCAAGCTGCACTCCCTTGTCGGGCTGCAGAAAGCCTTTTCTAACTCTATTACCGCGGCGCATTTGTTGACAGTTAGTTCTCAAACAGTGTATGTGGCCTGCAGCCTTCACATCGACCTGCTATGCCTTTTCCTAAACCCAACAGAGACTTTTGTCGTATTCCCCTTATCCCGATGTGCATGAGCTAGCTACTGTTAAAAGTTTGAAAGCTTTCCCAGTCACGTACGAACTCTCCCTTGCCCCCTGGCCCGAGATGCTGCCCGTGGGCTGATCTTTGACTCAGCTGAAGTGCCGGGGGTTTGGATGCCTCTTCTGGAGCCTTGCGTCTTATCCCCCTTGCCTGTGGGAATACTTGTGCTGATCAAAGTCCTTTTCTGTCATGTGGAAACCGAGCTACAGACTTCATAGTGTGTTTGTTCTTTTTAATTATATTAGAATGGTTCGACAAGACTCCTGTTCTTACCGGGTGCTCCTGCAGCGGAGGGGTGATGGGCGCTTCGTAAGAGCAAGCGGCAGATCACACCCCAGTGGAATCACTTCACCCTGGCTTCAGAAGCTACCTTAGTAATTCATCTCCATTGATGATCTCTCTACTTATGAATTCACCTCTTCCAAACAGTTCAGGGTCTAGGAAATCCTCCTTACTGATTACAGCTTATACTCTTTTGCTTCTCCTTAAGATGGCTGTGTGGCCTGACTGGTTTCTTCCTTATTTAGTGACTCCCCTTGTTTGTCACCTGCAGAGTTTATGGCTGGTGATGTTATACTTTCTTTCCTGTCGTTGATAATTCCAAGTAGCATATAGCTAAAATTCGGCATCCAAAGAACTTAATAATAATGTTACAATACCTGTAACAATTCACTAACCTGTAACCGTGCTTCCAACTGCACGTTTCCTCCTCCTTGCTGTTAGAGCCATCGTCACCTGTGAGATTACGTTACAATATGGAGAGAAGGTAGATTCTTAACCGTGGTCTGTGTGGTGCAAGCAAGGAGCTTGCAGACGTGAGAAGCCCGTGAGCACACACTGTGGTGTGACAGCATTGCAGCTGTTCAGCAAGTGCTGCCCCAGCTCTTCTGCAATGTAGATGTTTAATATCAAGCCCCAATGGCCAGGTATAATCATAGCATGGGTTGGGTTGGAAGGGACTTTTGAAGAACATCTAGTCCAGCCCCACTGCCATGGCTAACACTGGCTTCGGTCTCTTTCGTTCGAGTCAAATCTCATTAAATTTCTGATGTGAAAATAAACACATTTGGCCCTGAAACTGTGCCAAGCTAAGCTCGTGTTTGCTGTCAGACAGCTGGCTTTACACGAGCCAGGCAAACTGCTAACCTGGCGGGAGTACCTTCCTACCTCTGTCGCCTGACCTTTCCTTCCCACCTCTGGGCAAGAAAATGTCCTACGAGTACGAGCTCATCGTTAGTGATGTTGAGTGGGGAGAGGCACGTGTTAAGCACCTCGGGTTTCTCCCTGGCGTTCTGGTCGACAGTGGACCAATCTAAATTTAGGATTCCCTTTGTTCTAGCATACTTGATATCTCTTGTATTGCCTTTAACCTCTTGTGCGCCTATTTCTTTTTGAATGGTCTTGCTCTGTTGGTTTGCAGCGGTTTTTAGGCTCTTGACTTCGCACTCCTGGTTTCTGTCACCATACCCAAATGGGAGTTGCAGTTCTCCCAGGCTTTTTGAAAACCTCTCTTATAATGCCTTTTCTTATCTTTATTGGTATAACTACAGAAAGAGTGGAAGGTGGAGCATAATTACCTGAAGTGGAGCTATTTGATAGTATAATTTTATAGGTACCCCTCCTTGACGCAGCTGAATTCCCACACACTCTCATCATAGTGGACATATATATGCATTGCAGAACATTGATCTGACAGAGAACTACACACACCGAGGTTTATTTTAATTAAAATATTTTAAGTAGCAGTTTATTAAACAAAGTTCTCCGTGACTGTAGTTTACAGTTGTGTTCTTACTCATGTAGCCAAGTTGAGCCTTGTGTAACATAAGAAAGATTTGAGGCTTTTTCTCATAGTTTAACGTCAGAAACGTTAGCTGGATAAAATTTTGAGCCTCGTAGATTCATTCTAATGCACACAAACGTACGCTTGCTAAATGTCAAAGCAGCCCATATATTAGACTAGCCTTTAAGCAGATTTCTTATTGCCAGTGGTTAGGTGTCTTGGTGGGTTTTTTTCCTCACTGAAAACAAATCGGAGAGGGAAAAAGCAGAAAAGAAAGGAGGAGGAAAAAAAAGGAGAAAAGGAGGAGAAAAACAAACAAACAAACAACTTGCCTTTAAGTTATTTGTGGGGAGGTTAAGATAATGAGAGAGTATTTTTTCCAATATGCCTCATGTTCTGGAAAGCCCCTCACGATGTTCACAGCAGATCGGAGGTAAAGGCTAAAAAAATTAACTCCTGGAAAGTTGGCATTAAATATTGTAGCCCTTCCAAAAGAAATTTAACTTCCAAGGAGAAAGGTGACCGGGCTCCTTTTCTCCTGACTGTGAATACAAAACTGGGAAACGAAACGGGGAAGCCTGCTTACAAAGGCTGACCTATGGAAAGCATGTTGGGCTTACTGTCATATTCTGTACGTGTTCATAGTTTGCAAGTTAGACATTTTTATTTTCGTCAGTAGATAAACAGCAGGAAAGTAGCAGGAAGGATGGTTGGGTGTAGAGATGAGGGTATCAGGATGATGCCCTGTTAGGGAAGAAAAAAAGTATAAAATAGTTTCTTGTGTGTCTGTTCTTTGTTTTATGATTGAAAGTTTTGACAGTTGAGCACCAGACTGAGGCACTTGGCCTTGAACATCAAGATAATTACAGTTCTACACTACAGTTGTGCAGAGCATGGTGGGAACCACAACTTCATTGTTGTTGCAAATGCTCTTTTGTTTAGAGCATCATGGTTCAGTGCCTGCATCAAAGCCCCTGCTCCTCCTGGAGCAGGTTTTGTTCTGCGACCCACACTGTACAGCACCCCCGAATCACAGCTTCCCAAGCAGGTGTCGGCCAAAATTTTCAGTTTTTAAACACCAAGGTGAAGATACTTTACTTCAGGCTGCCTCTCGGATCCTCCACAGCTAAGCGTATGAAAGCTACCGCACAGCATTTGCCAATATAATCTTACAAAAAAATGTATTTTAATTAGATAAGGCCACCCAGTTTCCAGGCGTCTGCACACTGATGTGCGTATTGTAAGAAGCATTATTATGGAGATGAGTGTCTTATATTAATAATTAAACAGAATCTAGATGACACAATGAAGTATATTAACTCTAACAAGATGGGAATCATTTAAAGTGACTTTAAAATGAAACCATAGTTTACAAAAAGACCGAATTGTAATCTACTAAACTGTTGTAAGAATAGTAAATTACAAGCTGTGGAATCTGGCTGGATTGAATTTTCAATGAGGCTGTTTGAAAATAGTTTTTGAAAGAGTAGCTTTTGAATTTCTGCTTGTTTGTCGATTGAAAAAATGTCTTGATTTTGAGGTTTCCCGTGTAAGGTGTGTGTGACGATACAGGGCCTTTTTCCGGAGTCATTAAGAAAAAGTCAGCTGCCCTGATTTAAGTTGCTTTTTGCTTTCCGTTTGTGTGCCTGACCTGTATATGAAATATTTTCGAGGCTAACAAAACCTAAGATTATGGGATTATCATTTTAACCCTAATCCTTTTTATTTGACAAGCAGCGGGGCATTTTTTTATTTTTTCAAAATTCGACTTCAACGCCTAATAACAAAAATTAGATTAGGATCAGGTTGTTTTTGCCAGTTCTATCTATTCCATCAAGCAAAACCTCTGAACTACAACCCACAATGCAAACAGTTAGACAGGGCTTCTAAGTATAACTTTCTTTTAATCTAATATTTCTCATATAAGATGAAAATATAAAGCTCTGAAATCCTAGCCTCCTAAGATGTAATTACAACGGTAGATTTAATTTAAGCATGCTTTTTTTCAGTTGCTTTATTAATATTTCATGGCTTCTCTTCAATTATTCCCCCTAATTGGCCATTATGCTTTTCCACCAGAGCTTCTGGGACCACCTAGGATGTTAAGGGGCATGGTTTGGTTTGAGGTCTGTCGATTCCTAAAAGCCATCATTTTTATCATAGCCTTGGATTATGTGGAAGATGTGAGAGTGACGTTTTCCAGTGAAAACTTCTAATTTATGGAAAACACAAAACGCAGTCTCTGACCAGTCTTCCTTCAGTGGAGGTGTGCAGAGTTAGCTGCTTGTGCAGTTAAGCCCAGCAGGCTGCTGGGGACTAGGACAGATGGTTTCTTCTGGGCTTTTATTTCATGTTCTGAGCTGAAACATCAAGTCTGGAAAAGCTACGTGGTGAAAATGAAACAGGATCTTAGAGGAATAAGGGCTGGGCTCTCAAAAAAACCCCAAACCAGTAAAATGGTTCAATGGTTTAGATCAGGGAGACCCTGATCTCTTTTTCTGCATATTCCTGAGCCCTTCCCTGTCTTCTCTTTCCGAGGTCAGTTATTTGCAAGTACATTCCCTTTTTCAACTGCTTTGAGATGGTAACTTACTCAAAAGTAAGCGCAAGAACTTTCCCCTTCCCTACCACTTTGGGAACTGGGAGTTGCAGCCCTTTGGTGTCTTCTGTGGAAAACATCTTGGGGAAGCTGGGCTGAAAGCGAGCAGGAAGCTTGTCAGTGCCTGAAAGCACGTCTGGTTTTCCAGCTCCCGAGTTCCTGTTGATAAAAAAAAAAAAAGTGTTATTGCAAACACGCCCCTGGCACAGCCAGCACGCCTTGCTTGCTTTCTGCGTTCCCGTAAACAGTTCTATATATTTTGAAGAGCCCAGTGTGAGGCCGAAGTGACCTGTGGAACAGCAGCCTTGGGGAATGAACGGTGCCAACGGTAGCATGTGGTGCCCAGTAACGACTGCAGCTTTGCATGATGGAATAGTCTTTTTTTTCTGTCATCTGAGGAGAGCTGTGCCGAGCCTGTTAGTGCCCCTTCTCTTCCTCGCTGCTGCCCGTGGAAGGAGGTGGGAACTCGGCACAGCAGGTGGTTCCCAGGCTGAAGTGCCCGCGGGTGCACAGGGATGCAAATACGGACCAGACTGCAAAGGCCGTCCCGAAGGAACGTGCCCTGCAAGCCGCGGTGGCTGCTCCAGCCTTCGGGTCACTCCATGTGCTCCTCCTCGAGCCATGCTCCTGGAGATGGATCAACAGGCGTAGGGAGCCGAGAACACAAAGTACAGTATCGATGTATATATAGTAAACGCTTGTTTCTCTTAAAAATAAATGGAGGGAGGGATATTCCTCTGTAATGAACAGAAGTACGTTGTGCAGAGGTGTGTCTTGTTCTTACACCTCCAGCTTTCTCCTTGGTTTGAAGATGGGATTTTTAGTAAGAGATTTATTCCCAGTAAGACACAATGCAAATTGCAGACACGGTGGCGTAATCTAATTTGTGTTTTATCTTTGACATCTACAGTAATGTTTTCCCCCTGCTAAATGCATCCAGCGATAAAACTTGGGCTCTTTGGAAGATACTGCTTCATCTCCGTATCTTGCCCCAAATCAGTGCAATTTGCATTATGATAAATTGTCTTCCATATAAACCTGCTACAGAGCTCGACATAAACTGGAAATTTCAGCCTGTTTCTTTTTTCTCTTGTGTGGATTTGTGCTGTGTCTAGTCCTGGATAAGAGACAGAACCTAGGAAGGTCTCTAAAGCTTTACCTTACCAGGTCAAATGCAGGGGGGGATGACAACTTTTGAGGGCACTGTACATTGCAACAAATGGTTCAGTGATTTACAGAGTTTAGAGATGGCTGTAAAATCAGCCAAGAGTAAAGACTGAGACTTTAAGAAATTACCGTGGGACCCCATAGAGCAAAGATTGCTGGTAGGTAGCTGTGGCAGGCGGAAGGCACGGATGGTTTCTTTCTCATTCTCCTCTGCCATGTCTAAAACATTTTGTGAAAGCGCTTTTCTTCAGCGTTTCCTCAGAAGCCTGGGAGTGATCATGTCGAGCCACCGGAGCGGGCGGTGGGCAGGAGTCAGGCACGTTGTGTGCACCTCTGTCCACCTGCCTGAGCCAGGAGAACAGTGCCCAGGCTTCACGCAGAGATGGCTCTGCATGAGTTTGCCACTGAGAACGTACCCCAGCTCCGCACAGCCACCCACTGGGGCTTCTTTAGAGCTATTTGCACCCATCTGTGGGCTGTAAAATCCCAAGTTAGCTCTTTTCTTTTCTAAACCATAAGGTGGACTTTCAAAATGGAGTGTTTTCTTAACTGGAGAATGTTTTATTGTGGTGTCTGACTCCTTGCTCATCAGGGTGCTACAGGGGAAAAAAAATCACGATACTCGTGCGAAGTGTTTGCAGCGCTTCTGGTGCTTGCACCACTCCTGCCTGGCCTTGTTGCTGGAAGGCGAAGAGAGAGCTATCTGGTGTAGACAGAGTGGAAGCTTAATGGCTGAGAATTTTTAATCCTCAGCAAATATACGAGGAAGAGAGCATAGGTATTAAAGACTCAGTCATGACTTTTGCCTGTGCCCTGTTCCTGCCAGCACTGATTGCACAGGAGGACGAGGTCCAGTGACCATTCCAGTTGAGCATATATCATCTTGAGAACATGCTCAGAATTTCTGGAATCCACAGACTAATTCATTTCTCCAACAGATGTGCCCCAAATATCACTAATCCTCCTTTGTATTGATTCTTTTTTTCCCCAATTATTCCTTCTCATTTAAATGCAAAACCACAAAAAACCCAAATCCCAAACCACCCATCCATCCATCCACTCATCCCTGCAGGATGTCTTTTGTTCTGCTTTGTTTTGTCACCAGGGAAAGGGAGGAGGTGTGGAGAAGAGGAACATCTTTGCTCATACTAGTGCTTTGTGTAAGATCCTGGGCCTGATTTTGGACCGGCGAGGGGCCAGATACCATTTCAGTGGCTGCTCTGTGTGTGCATCAGTGAGCACAGCCCGAAGCAGCTTGAGAGATGGAGACCCGAGTTTTTCCTGAGCTTCCTTTTGTAAAATACAGCTTTGCTTGGTTGCTAGTGGGGAAGGATCAGCAGGTAGGATGGGGTCCTGGCCTCTCCCTTCCCTGTTTGGCCAGCGGAGTTTTTTATTGTGGTCCTCCTCCTCCCAGGATCTTGCGGGGCCCTGGAGCAGCCAGGGTATCGATGCTGTCCCCAAGGACCCCAGTGTGAAGAAGAGCTGAGAAGGCTCAAGTAGCATCTTCCTGTTGGGGTGGGAGTGGGAACAGGAGCTCCCTCAGAGCAGCCGGTTTTGGTCATGTGTTTTGGGATGGAATTTGACCACCAAGAGCTCTCACATGCCTTGGGGCCGTCAGATGCCACCCGCAGCTTCAGAGGCAAATAAAAGAAAATAAAAAGCCTCCCATGTTCATTATTTTGGAGCATCTCATGATTAAATATCTCATGACCTTTATTTAGCCAAGTCTCGTGATTTTTGGAAATCTGATTTGCGAGGTATCAGGGATGCCAGGGGAGAACTTTGTGGAAGAAGGCACAGGGCATGGAGAAGGGTAATGGTAAAGGAGAGGGATGATGCTTACAGCAGAGAGAGCACCAGTAATTCTGCACCCTCTCTGTCCCACCAGCTCAGAGCTTAGTGCTTATGCCCACAGACAAATTAACAAAGATCCAGAGATAAAAAAACAGTGATTTCCTGAGTATCTTATTATAGGATCATTTTCTATCTATCACCTCAGAGAGCTACTTGGCAAGCTATATATGCGTATGGCGTGTCAGAGCAGTGCTTTTGCTGTTACTTTGCTTAGGGTTTTAAATTCAGGTTACTCTCTTGCGAGTCATTAGCAAGTCAATTGCAAAGGACAGCCATCGTTGCGAGTCAGCGGGACGTAGTCCTCAACGGTGCGAGCGTATGTCTGGTGTGTGGTTTTGTATGTTTTCATGTATTATTTCACTTCAGCCTGTTTCTCGTGATATGTCTTTATAGTGCAGAAAGCGGCAGAGGAAGCAGAAAGCAAAGGGCAGGAGGGAGATCCCAGAGGGGATCTTGAGCTGGAGGTTCTCCCTGTAAGAGGGTTTGGGCTGATTCTAATTTTCCTAGATCAGTCTTAATTCTAAAAATGTACATGAGTGGGTAAAAGGAAAGACCAAAGTTTATTTTCAAGTTTGTACTTTCGGTAGCAGCATAAAGAAACCTCACAACGGGACGACAGGCAGTGTCAGTGTTGAGTGTAGCGAGTGTCTCTCCACCCCCTCTCTGGAGTGGCAGTAGGGATTTGGCCATTGATTTCTAAGGAACCCAGGTTTTACCTCTGCTCTTCAAATAGCACTTCTGAGTCATCTGCCTGAAATGGTACGTGAATACAGTCGTCCCCTGATTAATCGCGGTGCTACTACACCCAGGGCTTCTGGCAGTCAGTGGAGGGAGGTGGGTGCCTGCTGAATCTGTTGATCTAGTTCTCCTAAGTCAAACATGAGCCACTACGCTCAAACTTGAGCCGCCTGAACTGACTTAAAGCTTATTTCCATAACAGTTAAACCTTTCTAAGACCATGCTTTCATTCTTATTCCTGGGTGCCTGGTCCTGCCTCCTTCCCTTGTGCCTGCTGTGCTATTCATCCCATCAATCCTAGGAGGGACCTCATCAGAAGATCACTAACCCTACAGTAAAGAAATGAGCGGTGCTTTGCCACCTTACCTCCACAAATCAGTTAGCTGCAGGATTACAGGAATGCCAACACAAGAGCGGGGGAGAAAAGTGCAACATGTCTGGGGAAAGGAGGGGGCTGTGGTAACTCCCACTCCACCTAAACAATGGTGAAACCACCCCTAACGTGGGTGTGTTGAATCCCAACCCCTTTATCTCTTGTCCCAGTAGAAATTTCCAGGCTGAATCTGCAGCTAATTTGTTTTTAACAGCCTGCTTACCACTTAATGCACTGACTGCTGCAGTGTCGATTGTCATTTAAGGTTAGTAGTGGTTTAGGAGGAAAGCAGGATTGATTTTCCCATAGTGTACGAGATAGCAAATACATTTTTAATGCTGGCTGGTTCTTTATTAGGGCAATGGGTCAATGGGAATTCTTTGAAGAATTTAATTGCCCTATTTCTCGTTGTTTCTTCTTTCCACTTTAAAGTACATCATTTTAGGCTGGCTGCTTAAATCAGCTTCTTCAAATGCTTTCCATTCTGGTGAAGCAACTAGGAACACAGAGAAGAAGATTAATATGTATCTAGAACAAATGGCAGGATGGAGGAGAAAGAATCAGTCCTACTCAAACAATAGCAGTTACCCGGTAAAAAATTAACATGTGTCGAGGGAAAGTGGAAAAAGCTAAACAAGAACATCGGTGCAGGTCTGCTCCTTCGTGTAGATAGGTACTTAATGTTGTATTTCAGCTGTAAACAATCAGAGAATAGCGCAGATTTTTGAGGGACTAGTCCCTAAACAGGGATATTGTGGAAGCACATTACGGTAAACTGAAGTGTAGAGTAATTCTGTGTTTATTCCAGTGCCATCATGTTGTTTCCAGCAAGCTTTCCAACATACATCATCTGTTGTTGTAAAGCCAAGCAACCCACCAGCAAAACCACTGGCAGATTCCAGCAGAGCCTGGCTCATTAATGCACACCAGCGTGCTGTTTGAAACCCATAATGTGCGAGGCATTTGCGATTGTGAGGTTATTTTTTCAGTTTTCAGATAGCTCATTTTTATTTCTTTTCACTTTTTTTTAATCATTATTTATTGTTTATTCATTAAGCTCTTCCGTTACTTGGAATAGGTCAGAGAAAGACCAAATCTTCTAGACAGTCTTTTGCTCTGCCCATTCTCCTTATGTTACACCTGATATTGTGGTGCCCTCACTTACAGAAAGTTAATAAGAGAAATTTTATGATTAAAACTTTTTGTACAGTTCATCCTAAAATCGAAGAAGAGGTGTATGGAAGACAGGATGGTTGCAAGTAGGAGGCGGCGCTGAAAGCGATTATCACGTTGTGATCTCAAGGGCTTTAAAAACACAAAGTGCTACATAAAGGGCTGCGTAAAAGCCGCAGAACTCGTAGCTTTAAGAGTCATCAGTATTAACTGAGAGCCTGTAAGAGCCACTGCTGTCCTGTAACAGTAAACTGTTTGCTGGCCAGAATGTTTTCAAGGCCCAGGAATCTGCCGGCAGATAACAGGCAGCCATGGCCTGTGTTATCTGACAGCGCGTGCTTTAGCTTTAGGAGCTGGAGGCTCTAAACCTCACATCTCCTCCTTGGATCTCACAAAGCTGTGATATCTAACTAATTTTTTTAAGTGATTGCTAAAATGGTGGCTAGTGTGAAAAAAAAATACCAACCAAAATTATATTAGCCTAGGTAATCCATGAGGAATGGAGGGGAGTTTCACTGGCTGGGTGAGGAGATGAGCCATGGCAGCATGGCAGACTGACCCCAGGCTGTGTATGGCAGCTATCTGGGCTGTGCTCTTATCGCCCGAACGCTCCCAGACCCTCGCCATGCAGCAGTTCTCCTCCTTCTGTACTATTTTTTCCCAACGGACTGCAAGTCATCCCTTCCATCAGCGTTCCCCAGTCCTCTGACCTTTAGCTGCAAGCAGGCACACAGGCACTTTTCATCCCGCAGGCTGGCGGCGGATGCAGATCCCTTCCTTTTCAGCTCCTCAAGTAGCTCTTCCCTTAGGGCCTTCCGACTCTGGCTCCAGACAGTAACCAGACAGCTCGTCCTTCCAGTCCATGCCAGCTTCGGTTCAGATTTTGAGGACGCTTTCCAAGCTGTGCCTCCAAAGTCCTACAGAGCAGTGCTCTGGGGAGAGCAATGTGTCCAACATGAGGTGGCCTCCCTTGAAGTGACTAACCCAAGAGTGACACAAGGGTGTGTTCTGTTTCCAGTCCTGATCAAAGCCCTGCTGCGAGTGCTTGCTGAGATGGCTACTCCAGAAAGCCAAAAATACCCCGCTTCCAAATAATTTCTGGGAAAAAAATAGGGTAATTTAAGGGGTTATTGAGTTTTTTGGTAGACCTTTGTGCCTTGAAGCACAGTGATGTCTTGGAGTTACTGTAGGGATTTCAAAGCCACTATTTTACCATTTTGGTAAATATACATAAAATATGAAAATTCAACATCAAAGAATGTGCATCAAATGCCGTTCTCATTTACATTACAGACTAAAGAGATTTCAGAATAATTTTAGTAACTGGGACATCAGTGATGCTACAGCTGAATGAATATGGGACAAAGGATCTGATTTAAAGTTGAACTACATTCTTTTACATGACTTCTTTGAGCATCAGAATGAAAGGAAGTAATAAACATAATTCAGAAGAACTTTTCTGTAAGCTTTCTTTCCTCTTCAAGTTTTATGCCTGTGTGTGTAGCTGAACGAGTGGTTTATTCATTCTTGTGATGTCACAGAATTAATAGAGAACTAGCAATGACTTCCAGAGCAGGTTTTTATCTTTCACCTCCCTATTGCCATGGCATTTCCACAGTGTGCTGCAGTGCCAGGAATCTCTCCTTTTAGCTCGCTCCTTTTTCTTCTTGTGTATTCGAGCCTGCGTGTTATTTGCTTTTGCCAAATATATCATTCTGTTTTCAGAAAGCCTTGAAGATTGATTACGTTCCTCTCTGAGTTGGAGAGTTGCTTCACAGAATATCCTACTACTTTTTCAAACCCGCGTTTAGTTTTTCTATAGGAATTGTGGTTTTTCACTTTTTTGGAGAGTTTTAATACACAAGATGTGTGTGTGTTGAGGGGAACTGGCTGTGCTTATGGAGTGGATCATCAAGAATTACTTTCTGTAGTGTCCTCTTAGACCACTTGATGCGTGTACGCAATTTGTTTGGCATATCCAAGGGAATTTTCTGTCTTGGATGATGTATGCAACTTCCCAAAGGTAACACGTTGCAGAGCGTTCTCAAGTATCGGGGAAGGTGTGTTCCCCTCGTCTTGCCTGATGGGCACAGTTAATAAACGGAAACAGGGAGATATTTACCAAGTGGTTTTCATAGCATTTCATCTTGATATGTTCAAGTGAGAATATAGGAAAATCAGAAAAGCACAGGCTTGAAGTGGAACTCTCGGGTATATGGTTATTACTTCAGAGGTTTTGGATTGCACTCCCCGTAGGATGATAGGAAAGATTTCTTTCATAATTTGTTCACTGTGAAAATTAGTATTATAGAGAGGTTGTTCAGCTCCCCTGTGCTTTGTGTGCCATCCATTTTAAACATACTGAAACACCCCAGTATATTTTTTGCCGGCGTTTGCCGGGAGTTACACACAAATGCATTCTTCGAGAGGCAGTTGTACAACGGCTCTGCTCATCATGGAGACCACACTGCAGGACCAGAGGTCTGTCCTCCAGAGCTGAGCCCACCTGGATGGGACCTGCATTTGGCTGGCTGCGTGATCGTGGCACTCTTGTACTTGCTTCCGCATCTTGCCGGTCGGTGTACATCGTACCTGCCTGAAGGGCACGTGATGTTGATGCAGAAGGAGAAAGGCAGCAATGCTGGAGAGATGAAATGGCTGGGCCGCCCACCTCACCTTGTCTGGAAGGTCGCTGCCTCTGGGGCAGTGGCTAAACCAGCTGCAAACTATTGCAGTTTACAGCCTGGCATAGAGCAGAGGTGAAGAGCCAGGTCTGGATGCAGCAGTTCTACCGGCTGCAGCCTCCTGCCCCCCGTGAGCAGCTTTGACGTGGGAACCTGTGGGAGCAGGGCTGCGGAGGCAGCGACTGGAGCAAAACTTTCCGTTTTCATTTGCCTTTGTTTGTGAGTCACTGCCCACAGCTCCTGCTGCTTGTGCTTTCCTGTAGAAATGCATTTGCACGGTTTTTACTGCGCTTGAATTAATGTATTTGCATGATCTGGGAGTGAGTAACCATGCAAATACTGAGCTGTTGGAGATGTATTCCTTCAGCTGGTGGTGTTGAGTAGTTCTGCTCTACATTTACTTGTCAGACATTGTTACTGGATAAAATTCAACTGTATGTTCCATCTTCAGTTCCTCTGAACAGTTTTACATGGGGGATCTGATCACGCTTTAAACCTTAGGAGGATACATGCCAAAACATAAATGCTAACTAATTAACTCCCGTAGAGGCTTTCTGTACAGCCATCAGTTTGGCGGCTGCTTTTGTCCCAGCCACAACAGATTTTTTTTTTAACATCCTCTATGCACTATTTTTTTTTTTTTTTAACTGTGATTCACTCTCAGACTTTGGGCAAATGCAGGAAAAATTACGGCGTGCGTACAAAGCAAGACATTCTTTAGTATTGCATTTAACGTATCTTAATAGAGACGCTGGAGTTGAATATAGCCGAAGCATCTGGGGAGAAAACAGCTTCAGCAAGTGGCATGCAGAATTCATAACTCCTGCGGAGAGTGTCTGCCCCCGTCTCTGAAGGCTCAGAAATGGCTGTCACCTGCAGGATGCATGTGTGGGAATAGGTGGAAGCAATCCATATGTCACCAGCATCCTGCTCAGTCTTTCTCTAAACCTTCTGTGAGCATTGTCGCGCGCTCAGCCATGCCCTGCTGCTGCCATGGGAAGCAAAGCCAAATTCCACTCAAGGTGAAATCCAAGCACTTATCTCTTTATCTGTTAAACAATTTCCAACCCAGAGTGAAATGCTGGAACAATTTACATGTTTTTCAGTTGATGGGGAGAGTGCAAGTTCTTAACTGGTGGTATTGCCTCCTCCCATACAGATGTGTCTGTCACCAGCTTTATATTTGTCACCAGGTCTGGAAGCGGACAGGGAATCAGAAGACTGAGGCCGGTATTGTTGGATATTTGCAAGAGGATTGCTCAGCAAATCCTATCCCACACTCCCCTGAAATGTCAGTCCCGAAATAGGATGCAGCATCCTCACCTTCCTGCAATTACAGGCTCCTACCTGGACTGTGGAGGGGGTCAGGTGTAGAAGTTAGCAAGCAGCTTAACCTTTAGCAGAAGCTCTTTGTGTCACTGCTGCTGGGGTGAGGTGTCACCTTCCCTGACGTTTGGTTCTCCCCTTGCAGGAGAGTACTGCGAGGTGAACGCGCGCTCTGGCCGCTGTGCTCCGGGGGTGTGTAAGAACGGAGGAACCTGCGTGAACCTGCTGATCGGGGGGTTCAAGTGTGAGTGTCCCCCAGGTGAATACGAGAGGCCATACTGCGAGATGACCACCAGGAGCTTCCCACCACAGTCCTTCATCACCTTCAAGGGGCTGCGGCAGCGCTTCCACTTCACCGTCTCCCTCATGTAAGTCCCAGTGTGGAAGGGCTCTGGCTGGTGGCTTCTCCACTTGCGCTTAGGGGGGGAAGGATGTTAAGTTGTCGCCAACTGAATTATCTATAGGTAGAGGTCTCTTGGGGGATTTATGACAGTGACTCCTGCGGTGGGGTGCAGTCATCTTACTTTGATTTTCTGCCCTGCTGAGGTTGCTGCTGAACTGCTGACTCCCAACCTTCCTCTGCTTCAGTGCAGGATGATGACACAGGGAGAGGGGACACCAGGACCTCTCAGGCCACCTCTCAGCAGCCCTCAGCTAGAGAGATGCGAGAGTGAGTGGTGGGTTTGCCACTTTTTCTAGCTGGGCCTGTGTCCTCCTGACTTCCAGGTCAACTGCAGAACCGTTCATGCTGCTTGTCTGGAAGCATTCTGCCCCTCTCCTGTTCCCCAGCCTGTGAGCGGACTTGGTCTCATCAGGCCATGGCTGAGCACAAGGTCACTCCTCCTCAGGTTCTTGCTCTCCACTGGTCCCCAGCCTGTCCCAGCTCCTCATTTCTCTCCTCCTGGCCTTCACACACAGCTCCTGCTGCTGGTCCCATCCTGGCTGCCAGACACAACCAGCCTCATTCTTATCCCATCTGCCCCAACGTTCCCACATCAGACAGTCTTCTCCTGGGCTGGCTGTCACTTTTCCTGTAGGGGAGCTCCAGGAGGTGAGGGGAGCGATGATGACAGCTGCACAACGTGGACCAGGGCTCTCCTTCCCTGCCTCACACATCCCGATGGTAAAAACCCTCTTCTGGAGACTTCCTGGGTCAGGCATAGGGCTTGCCTGCTGTGGAGCCAGAGCTCCAGGGGCACTCACGCCTCTTCTCCAGAGAGGGGGTGGGTTTGCAGCTTTCCTGTGGTTTAACCAGTTGGAATTGACCTTTGGTTCTCCTTCACAGTTGACTGTGAGTAAATAACACAAACTGTGTTAGCCCCGACCCCAAGGGCAAGGCTGGGCATTTGCTGATAGGTACAACCACAGCATCGATAACAGATGTGTTTGTGCATCTATCCAGAGAAAGTGCTTGGGGAGGAGACTACCAGGCACACGTCCCATCCAGCACCCAGCAGTTACCCGGTGTTTCACATCTGTCAGAAACCAGGCAGCTTCTTTACATTTCATCTTTCACCTGCCTCAATCCTAAAGTATTAAAACATATGGAATCTTGGCATTTTAGTTAAATCAGAAAGCACAGGCACACTTGGCATTCGAGCCAAGGCAAGGCAGAGCCGCACGTCTGAAGATGATTGTAGAACGTCAGATCTAAGTACACGCAAAAGCTGCGGAGCAAAAGGTTCTGTTGGACTTGTCAGCCCTGCGGTGAGTGGAAACAAAGGAGCAGCCTGGGCTGGCTGCCAGCATAAACTACCCCTTAGCTCGTCCCTTCGGCCACATGGTGTCATTTTTCAGGCTTTCAGGAGGAGATCTTTGACTTGTAGGGTGCTTCAAGTTAAAGGGTCTCAAATGCTCTGTGTCAGGGTTATTGAGAAACAGCAACCGTAGCAGGGAAGAGCATACACCAGGATTTCTTCACCACCTTTAAAACCAAGATGGCCTAGCTAGTGGTGAGCTAAATAAACACTGCTCAGCCCACTCAGTGCGATTGTAAGAAGTCTGGACCATCATGGGGCTCATCCCACACTGCCTGGGATGACGACACATTTAGCTTTTCATATCTGAAGTTCACTTTTATTTACGCTTGCTATTTCTTTTTTATCACCTTTCGGTGCAGGTGGAAAACATTCTGTGAGGCTAAGCAAGAATCAGCAGTTTGACTAGACAGTAATTTGCTGTTACATATTTTGTGATTTGGGAGCAGTGTAAAATCCCAGGGTGTCTAGCTTCCCTCAGCCTCGAGTGCCTCAGGCCGCACTCCTGGCGAAGAGCAAGATGTTTTCATTGTCCAGTCTCATAACAAAAATGTGATTTTAAAAAAAAAAAGTATTTATGTTACCGACCAGGAGTGTCTTCCTAAGTCCTGACGTTATACATCTTCCTAAGCCCTGACATTACTCATCTTCCTTGCTTACTTCCAACCCTTTCTACTCCTTCACTCCAAGAGATACTGTCAGTGGAGAAGCTTTATCACTGTTTATTCAAAATTCTCCAAGAAAGCGTCTTTTGTTTCCTGTGTCTTGAGATTAAAAATATCCCTTCCATTAAAAAAGAGGGGGATTTTTTTTTTTCCCCCAGCTGGTGATAACCAGACAAGTTCAAAAGCTTTAACTGTTGATACCAAAGATGTTTCTGACTAGTGGCAAAGAATGGAACTGAGCACACACAGAGTAAAGCCATATAAAAAGTGGCTTCCTAATTTAATAGTTTAATAAATAATAGCTTAAGAATTAATATTATGATAGAGAATTCGTAACTACATCATTAAAATACATTCAAGAACTAAGGTTCCTGTTGTTGATAATCAAAATAAATCTTTCTGCCCGCTGAAGAAGCATCACTAATATTATTCTCACACTAATATTATTCTCATTTCTTTTCCTCATGGATAGATCAGATCAAAATGTTTTGATGAAGCACTTATCCATGGAAAAATACACTCTTGGGAAATGTTTTGCAGCAACGGTATTCCTCTGGATAAAATGTTTGATGACAGAAAGTGAAAATTAAGTCAGTGTTTTGATGCTACTGAAATCTTTCAACAGTATTGTCTTAATTCATTTAGTTTGCCTTGAACTTCTGTAATATCACTTTATATTCCGCTAAATACATTTAGAAATCAAGATATATTGCAAAACTAATTAAAAGTAACGAAAAAGTTGTTAATATTTTGGTGGACTGTAACGGATATTCTTTGGAGTTTGTATTTTATTGCAAACGTCAAAATTTTGACTGCTGTTTTTTCAACCAGAGCAATTCATGTCAAGAAGTACAAATTCCCATTTCCACGTAGCTCAAATTCAGTCTTCTGGTTCTGAAAAGTTGCTGTGTGGTGTGATCCACAACATACACACGTCTGACAAACGAGTTTCGTTAAAGAATATCCTTTGGGTTTGAATTGTTATTTCAAATACCAGACTGGACGTTCCAAACTACTGCTTCTTTCACATTCTCTGAATGCAGGTTTTGTCGCGTTGCGTGAGAGTCTTGCTACTAGACGTGACATGACAGGCACAAGAATCATTTCTTCTGCCCGTGGAAGGCAGTTTTGATTAGCTCTGTTCAGCATCTGATTCATTTGTAGGAAAAGTAGGTTAATTTAAATCGGGCATATTTCCTGAAGTTCAAGATACAAAATCAAGCTACACTGCCATTTGGAAACTCCAGAAATTCCCATGCTTTCTCTCTCTTTCTCACTTTATATAATATTCATCTTTGTAAACCTTGTTGATGTAAAGTGTAATAATTTTTTTTTGCATTTCTAAGTAGATGAAAGCTGTGTGTAAATCCCCAAAGAGAACAGGATTCGATTAAAAATTATAGAATGTACATAACACAGAGAAATTTGGAAAAAAAAAGAGTGCTGGGCTGATGAAAAAAAAAAACCCAGGCATTTTGAAAAGTGAGGTTGCCTCTTTTTTTCTGCAGGAAAGGTTGCGATTCATCCCATCTTAGAAGCACAAGCAAAAATGAATCTAAAAAACACCCACTGGAACTGATTGGTGGAATCATTTCAGAGTTTATTTTCCTTCCTCCAGTTGCCTGACCTGTTGATTGATGAACCCTGATTGCCTACATGGCATTAGTAAAGTACCTCTTATCTTTCCCTCCCACTTACCTCAGCACCAGGTCTTTTCAATCAGTTGATGGCTCTCCCTGTACCCTGTAGCATTCAGACAGCCAGCAGGCAGCCAGTGTCCCCGCTTTGATGTGAGAATGCTTTCTATCTTTTGGACTGTTTGCGAAGTGTAGGAAGTGCTGCTGTTTTGGCGAGTGTCGGGTGCTCGCGCCGCGTCGTGCGGCCGCCTCATTTTACCCCTTGTGAGGGTCAGCAGCCACAGCAGATCTCTGCAGGACTAGATTTCTCTCATTTCCATCCTGCTTGCATCTGTCGGTTGTGAAAGAGTAGATTTATCCTGCGGCAGACTCTTCAATTGTAGCATTTTCTGTCCGAAGAAAGATTCAAAGGTTTCCTTTTCTGCTAAATACAATGCCATCCTTCTTCTGGGTGACTTGACCGTCAGTCTTTAATTCATAAGCCGATAAGCACAAAGTAACCGCTCATCTCTGTGTGTTCTAGGTTTGCAACCAGGGAGAGGAACGCTCTCCTCCTCTACAACGGGCGTTTCAACGAGAAGCACGACTTCATTGCCTTGGAGATCATTGAGGAGCAGATTCAGCTCACATTCTCTGCGGGTGAGGTTCTGCTCAGGTTGAGCATTTCTGCTTGTGGTCAGGAGATCCTCCCGAGAGATTTGGAACTGTGCTTTAATGATTTTACATGGCTATTTGCTGCCCATTAATTGAGTAACTGGCTGATGTTGTACAGTGAACAACCGATGCTGGGTGTTGCAAAGTACTCCAGATTGTAACGGTTTGCGGTGGTTAGACTTGCTGTCGTACGCAGGAGCTTGTCAACATATCAGTTATGAAAGCTGGAGTTTATGACTACTATAAAAGTTTGGCACTAGTCTGAAAGTTGGCCCCCAAGCCAATATTTGCTCGAGTGAGACTTCATTTTATGGCACTGTGATAAACGTTGTGTGTTTATGCATTTTACACTATGCCATGAGTGAAACTAGGTGCATAAAAGCCAGCAGAGAAGTGATTTTTCACTTGTCTGCCATTTGTTAGGGATTGGTGACAACTGGTGACGAGCAATGCTGTCGCTGGAGTGCACTTTTGCACTGTAGAAGCACCTTCCCTTGGAAGAATCCATAAACAACAACAAATTCAGGAGAACTTCGCTCCCTGCTCATGGCTGCGGTGGGCTAGGAAACAAGAAACAGAGGCTCTGGCATTTGCTTCCCTTCTGTACTGTGAGAAAGCCAGCGTCTTTTGGTGCTTCTGGGAGCAGAGAGAGGGGAAGGCCGACAAGCAAAGCTCAGGGTGGCATGTGTCCCTGCCACCGTGACCTTCTCCCAGCGGAGAGGTTTCTTCCAGAAAAGCAGCCCTGGCAGTGGCAAAGCTCTTCCTGACTGAAGTGTGATCAGAACACACCCTGACCATTTCAGCCTTTCCCAAGTTACGGAAAGCCCAGATTTTATCCCAAAGCTGTGCTAATGCCATGGCAGAGGTAGGAGGTGAAGCTGTTAGCAAGCAACTGTACGGTATTGTTGAAGCACATTGAAGTCACCTCCTGGACTTCATCAGGCTTTCTGAGGCTCTTGGAGTCCCTCTTGGTGGACCACTTGCTTTCCTCCTTCAGCCCAGGAGCAGGTCTGCTAGTTAAGTGGGAAGGCTTTGGTGGCTTTACTAAATCTGAGGCAGGGTGCACAACCTCTAGGTTTAGGGGATGTTTTCCATTAGGATAGAAACAAATGTCTGAGAAGGGCTGTTGTGTAGGTCAAGTGGGGTTATGTGTGGGTCAAGTGAGGCGTTTATACCTCTGTACCAGGCGCATAATTCAGGAAGTAATCCTGTTATTTTCCGCTATCCGTATTCAGGATAGGCATGCGGGCTCTAGTCAACTCTTTCTTTTTGTGCAAAGTGAGGCATTGCAAGCAGTAAAGCAAGGAAAGCAGAGGCAACAATCCACATCAGTGTAGCACACCCATCACCAGTGACAGTCGCTGCTCTCGGATGCCACGGTAAATCCTCTATGACCCCATCGATTTACCAGCACCGCTTAAGTGTGTATCTGGCCCCTTTGGGTTCAAGATATCCGGTTTCATTTCCCCTTTATTACCTCAAAGTTGTCCAAATTAGATTTTAAGGCAGTCCTTTGAATGATTAGTGTAATGAAATACCATGCTGCTTTCTTCTGTAGCTCTGCTCCGCCTGTCTAAACTTGAATTGAATTGCTTGGAAGGCACCCTGAGGATGGATTGAGAAAAAGAAAAATTAATTCTCCTTGCACTTCTATGCATTTAAACGTGGAGGAACTCCTTTAAAATACATGAAACTAAATTTAGATCTGCACTGCTGCACCTGAGAGCAGGTCTGGTCCTGTATATTACAAATGGTATTTTCTTTGGAAGGAGAATAGTTTATGTTTTATAGTTTTAAGTGGCTTTTAACGAACAGTACCAGCTTTGGACATCTGATCTGACCGTTTTACCCGGTGCAACAACTTCTCCCCAGAAAGCAAAGCAAAAGGATTGGAGACCGGTGACCTTCCTTTTGCAGAAACTTGTTCCTGAATGAAAAGTCCGATTTTTTCCCCCAGATTTTTCATCTTTAGGTGATAAAAAACGTCACAGTAAGATGTCAGATACGCTAAGCTGAAATCTGTATCGCTTAAATAACAGAAGTATATAGGGTGGGAGTTGGAGAGCAGGGGACAGGGAGATGATACTTCACACAGGGTAAGTTACATGTTGCAAACAGAGAGTTGAAAGTACCTTTTAAGCCTAAACAATACTAGGAGCTTTGTTAACTTCCAGGAGGGAGGGGGTTTTTTCCCGGTGTTTTATTATATAGAATTTTCCCGATTAAAAAAAAAAAGCTGTGGAAAAAAAGATAAAGAAAGAAAAAAGTCAAAACGTAATAAAACCTTCTCCATGCCAGGCCTTTGTGTGTACTTTCAACACAAATGTTTCAACAGGAATTTTGCTGCTGCCTCAGAACAGACACACGCCTGGTTACTGAGAGGGTTCCGCTGACTCAGACCTGGCTTAAAAGCTTCAGCTTTCGAGTCGCAATGGCAAGGACTTGGTTTACAGATTGAAATACTGAAAGGCTGCCAATAATTTCATTAGCCACTGGTAAAATTTTGCAAGGTTACAGTGGGTTTTATAGTGGAGTACTTTGGTATTTCACCTTCTCAGCTCTGACAAGGAGCAGACATCCCTTCCTAGGCAAAATATCCCAGCACAATGCTCATCACATTAAAAAAACAACTCAAAAGTGCTGCTTCTGGCAAAAATGCAGAAAAATCCATGTGCATTTTTTTCCTCAGTTGACCACTTCAGCAATTGCAGTATCTACCCAATGCATCAGCTACCACCCTCTGCAGAAGCATGACAAACAAAACCATAGTTCTCTGGAGTGTGCCAGAAGCTATTTTTGTATTGGCGCACCAAAGCCTTCCCATGAAACTGAGGATATTTACTGTCTCGCAGGATGAACCCCCAAATTCCTCCATGATGAAGTAAGACGGCTACATCCTGTGCCCAGTGAGGAGCTCTCCATGCTTTGCTTTGGTGTAGAGAGCACTTTGCAGTGCTGTTGACTTTTTTTTTTTCCCTTCTGCCTGCCCTTGCAGGGGAGACGACCACCACAGTGGCACCGTTCGTTCCGGGAGGAGTCAGCGATGGGCAGTGGCACTCGGTCCAGGTGCAGTACTACAATAAGGTAAGAGTAACTCCGTTGGTGACAGCGCTCTTTTTTGTAATGCAGCAGAGGCGTGGGTCATCTAACCCTGTCCAGATGTGTGCAGGTCACCTGAATTTTATTTATTTAACAAGGCGCATTGCTACTGCTCTGCACAAATGGTACTGGTCTTGCTCACCTTGCCTGGGATAAAAGTTCTCGGGGGGGGCTTCTGAGTTTTGTCTCAGGAAGGCAAAATCGGACCTAATACATCCTTTCCAGAAATACTGCTAGGGAAACCTTCAGGTACTTGGAACTGCTTTAGTTCTTTAAACCCTCACAAGTGTCAGGGTATCTAAAGTGGCTGATTCACTTCCTTGTATCTTTAAAAAGAACTGTGCCGTGCAGGAGCCTTCAGTGTAGTAACTACAAGCCACTAGTAGTATTTTCTGAAGCAAGGCAAACTGCTTCCTTACAATGGTCTTTTCTTGTGTAAAACAACCCATTTAAGTAGGTAAGCACCTCTCGTTTGGAAAATTTGGTTATTAAATAATTGACACTTCTCAGTAATCAACGCCTAAATCATTTTTTGGTCCGCTGCATAAAAAGATTCTCAAGAGAAGTGCAAAAAGCATCGTTGCACACGAGCCCAAGGCAACCAGAGGTGGGCTCCAGGGTCCCTGTCCCACAGCTGCACCCCTGGTGCACTTTGCCTGAACCAAAGGCGGGGGCTTTGTGCAAACCAGCCATTTCATCGTGAACCAAGAAATCAGGCTTTTAGGGTGTACGGTGTCACTGTTTACAGAGAGATGTCAGAGCTCTTCTATAACCTATAACAAAAATTAGAGAATTCACCGGGTTACTGAGAAGCGTTTTGCTTTTAAGTCTGACATGACAGCGTTCTGGGGGATCACGTAAGGAAATAGAGGAGCATTGTTGGCTGCTAAAAAGGAAACGGGATACTGGTGTAGGAAGCTGAATGGAAGATGAAGGATTAATATGATCAGCAAGTTCTTGATTTCCCAGCGTTGCATCTTTTCATCACAGTTTGTGTGGTAGTTTGAATGGGAGGATTAACATTTTCTTTGGAGTTCTAAATAGGTTCTCCTAGCCTAAGGGTATTTTATTGAGGAAATAGAACTTTTTTTATTAGTTACTTTGTATTTAAAAAAGTAAATTTTTTAAAACACACACTGTAAGTTTTTTACTTGATATACTTAATATTCTCTATGCTATCTGGAGCACAGAGAAATGGAAGTGAAATCTGCTGCGTCGCCGTGCGACCATCTGTGAACGTACAAACTGCAACATGCCACGTTTCCATCGTCTGCCTATTTGTCAGTGAATCACTTCAGCAGAGCAGGCAACACTTGCCGAGGCAGCGGAGGGACACTCCGGCTCTCAGAGCCCTGCCTGGCTGCAGGGACGGCCGCTGGAGCGGCTCGCTGATGCGCTGCCAAACAGATAAGGCACCCCGGGCAGCCCCAAGACGCTCTTTAAAAGGCAAAGAGATCTGACATGGGCGTTAAAAATAAACCCCTGCCTCATTTTCAGGGCTTGCTGGTGTTGGTAGGTGAGGCATGCTAGCTGCTGGTGGTTTCCTGTCGGTAACGTGTGTGCCCTGTCATCATTTTCTTCTCCTGCGCCCCTTCACTGAAGGGGAAGGAGTTAGTCCCCACAGCACCGGAGGAAACTCAGTGCAGCGAGGGAGAGCGGGAGGCCTGTGCCAGGAAGCACCACTGACTTCACTGCCTTTGCCACCCGCATGACATGAAAGAGATGAAAAGCAGGGTCACTGTGTGGAGAGCGGCACTATGCTCTTTGCTGTCTGTGCCGGAGACCGAGGTTATCACGTTCCCCTGATGAGAATTTATTCCAGAATGGTTAAATTTGGGCTGGCAGAGGGGAGCTCGCAGTATTGAGTAAACGGCACAAGTAGGATACGCTGATCTGTACGTATTTAGCGTGCTCTCGGGACTTCCCACCATGTCTGAGAAGTTGCACCAGCTCTCTTGAAAGCAGGAGCGGGGGCTGCAGGGCAGCAGCAGCCAGAGGCAGCTCTGCAGGCCAGCCCACTGGGCTGCCCATCATGCTCTGCAGCAGGGCTGAGCCTCCACCTCAGCTGGTGTTTGTTTGTAAAGCAGGTCCTTGGCTACTGCGTGTTTTAATAAAGCTGGAAGTAAAGTTTCTGTGAGGAGGTTGAAAAGACAGAGATAATTTAGGGATTTGAGTTGTGCCAAGATAAATGGGAGGCTGTGTCTAAACTTGATGCAGCTAAGACGTGTTTGAATAACAGAGTACCCAAAACTCATGAGTTTGCTTAAATCGTGTGCTCCTATTATTTTGTAGGTACTGCATCTTTCCCACTTTCCAAAATCCTACTGCAGTGTCAGGTCCTCATCCCATCACTACTCAGCACCTTTACTCCATGCGGACACTGTGCACACTCAGGCTTCCTGAGCAGCCAGAGCTCCCCTGAGCCACCTCCCTCCTCTCTTCCATGTTTGATCCCCACCTCCAGCCCCGTCTGGAGGCTGCTCCCTCCTTTCTGCCTCCATCTCACTGGTATTTTGCAGCAGCTCCTGTGTCTGGTGGTGGGACCGCAGGAGCTATCTCTACTGGCATCCCCATGGGGCTCCTTGACCCTTCCTCCATTCTGCTGTTTGCCTGGGGAGCTTCTGGTCTTTGCTCCTTGTTAGACATCTTTTCACGCTGCTCTCTGTGGGAAATGTGTAACCCATCATCCCAGATACCTGTAGAGATCCATTTTATCTGTGTCTTGCATTAAAAAGCCCTTGAAGAGGTATTAATACCTGCTGTTTTCTTAATCCCTCACTCACGTTGAATTTCATCTCCCTCCATCTGCCTTTTGCTCCACCAGCAGTTTTTCAGTATTTAATATGATCACCTTTGCCTATCCCTTCATCAGTCCCTTCTGGTGTCACTTCTATGCTATTTTTGAACAGCAAAACCCATACAGATGTTCTGAACTTCTCTTCCACTGCTACAGCTGAGTGCTGCCAGGCTGCTCATCCTGCTGCTGGTTGGGGTTGTTACATCTCTGCCTGTCCTGCTCCTACCCACCGCTGTGTCCTCAGGCAGTGACAGGCTTCTTCGAGCTGGATCCTTTCCTCCTGCCCTGGAAATGTGAGACATGTTGTGGTGCAGGTTGAAATCAATAGCAATTCAAAACTTTCCTGTTGTGCTCACAGCAAGCGTTTGTGGTCAGGAGCTCTCTTAGCTCTCTTACCCTTCTTTCCCAGTTTCTTTTTTTTGTTAAGCTTCTCTATTGTATCTTTTCAAAAACTAAGCTAGAAAGCATTCAGGTTATTTCCTTCTTTCCACATTTGTACAGCATCTAGGAGCAAGAGAAAAAAGGGTTCTGTCTTCTCTGGAGCTTTCAGATAATGCTGTCATTCACATATGGAGTATTAGATGTCATCACAGCCAGGGTTAATTTTTCATCTTTGATTTTTGAGGAGAATGACTAACAGGCTTTGATACATAATCTAAAGCCCTTCAGTCCAAAGCAAACTCGTAGTTGAGTTTTCACAGCTCTGAAAGCTGTTCTGCAATCTGAGTTGATTGTGGTCAGATAGATACGAGCAAAGGTTGAGTGGTTTTTGGCACCTGCGTCCCTGTGGACCATAGTTGGCTGAGCGCCACTGGGATTTGGACTCTAGGAGTGGGTGACTTGGGTGCGGGGGGGCAACTCTGTTGGGAAACTTCTGCAGCAGGTCTTTCCTGAACACGGCTCATAGTTCTGCAGCATCCTGGTGATGCTGCCACCCTGCACAAAGTCAATTTGGTAATAACGATAATGAAATAAGAACTAAATGTAGAAACTACTCCTGTAAATTACTTTCTGTGCTCGGCTCAGAAGCGACGTGCTTGGTAATATTTACTTTCAGTGTTGCTGAAAAATGTTGGTTTACAATTAACTCCACATCACGAGGGTCTCCTGCCGCTGACGGACAAATGCTGGAGCCTCACTGGTGAGAGGCGAGTCCGGAGCTGGCTCTACGTGGCCCTTTTGCAGAGAAGCATCAAACCAGTTCTGTATCGGCGCAAGTATTCGATCCATCCTTACAGGCCCTGGTATGCGCAGGCCTCGTAAGAAGTCGCAGTAATGAAATGGATTGTGTCAGAGGAGGAGGGGAAGAAATACCGTTTCATTTGCTGTGTAGTGCTGGAAATGGGTGCTTCCCCCTCTGGTAACAGCTGACACGCTTGCTTTCAGTGGAAGTGCCTAAGGGAAGCCCGTGGATGTTGTATGATGGAAGTGTTGGCTCTGTATTAAATTTCTGGAAGGGAAAACAGCAAGGGGAAGGAATTAGTAGCTATGAGAGAGCAGAAGGGAACTAGGAGCGTTTTATAAGCATTCTCTAGTTTCAGTTACGTATTAAAAGCCTTGTGAGCTACCCAGTAGCAAGGTATCAGTTTACCTGTGAGCAGTGTTCCTTGCCGTTGTACATGTTTGCTGACAGCGGGGGGAAAGGCGGGGAGGAAAACTACTCACTGACAACATCTGTTAACTCAAGCACATCTGGGATCCTGACCCTCCAGCCATTAAAATCAATGGGAGGTATTAAGTTCAAGGTGACCTGCATCTGACCTGCTTCCTCAAAAGTTATATAGATTGATAAGAAATGGGATTTTTGTAATTCTTTTGGAAGGAAAGGTGGGAGAAGGGGGAAGACTTCAGGCTGGCAAATAAACCTGATAAAAAAACCAGCAGAAACAACCCACTGCTTGTTGATGGCGTAAGGTAATGGGCTTGCCTTGGTAATGTGCCTCCTTTCCACGTGACGAGAGTGCAGTCAGCCTCTGATGGGAGTTTGGTCCTTGTCCTTTGGCTCTCCTAAGCCTGCTGGCCTGAGCAATGGTCGGTAGATTTAGCCACCCTGGTATTTGTTTGGAATAGGAGCAAAAGCACCAGGTTGGTTGATGGTAACAGTGCTCAGTATCAATAACATCCCATGAACTGTCTGGCATTCATTGCACATACAGGAGCATGTATGACTGGAGGCAGTGCTTGGGACAGGAGATTTTAATGAGCCCTGTAGTGGGTGGTGTTTTTAATTAAGAGAAAACTTCAAGCCACTCTCTCAAACTTCTGATAGAAACGCACTTTTGTTCAGAATTCAAGATATACCATCAAATTTATGTTAATGTTTTACCTGACTCATTACCTCAGGGTAGAATTCATCATTTGGCACAAGATAAAAATGTTTTGAGTATGGACATGTTCCTTTAATTATCGAGGTCATATTTATATACTGTGTATCTTCTGTGTTACTTATACATACATGACATCAAAGTCGCTTAAGGACATTAACTGTTCTGTAGGCAGAAGTTCCTTCAGCATCTGTTTAAGGGAGCACAGGATAATTTTACCTAAACGACAGAAAACCTGAGAAGAGGAAAGAGAAACGTGCTGTCACTGAGTGTTTGATGGGCAGTACAGTAATCCTGATGAACAGCTCTCCGAGTGACTCACAAAAGTAGCAACTGTAAGAGCGGGCAGTGTGTGCGCGCGTGGGATCCTTCCCCCGTGGTCAGGAGGTATGAAATTATGGGTGCCTCAGAGAGTGTCTCCTCTGCTGGCCACCTGAGCCTGCAGGCTCCTAGGATGAGATGCTCAGGACAAACATCACCCTTTTTTCTACGCCTGGGCAAAAGTTTATTCTCATATTTGATAACTGGTAGTCAGCTGCCATTCTTTCTCTCCTTCCTTGCACGTCTTTTGACTGAAGAGTGCCATGGCTGTCATTTCAGATGCTAGGGGTAGCCCACCCTTTCACAGCAGTTACAGTTAGCAGAGACCTGCTGCTTTCCATCCCTGTGTGCTTCTCGCCCAGCAGAGCCCAGACCTGTGTTTAGCCTGAAGACAGCTGCTGGAGAAAACAGGCAAATTCTTCAGTTAGAGATAAACTTGAAAGAAATGAGGGCTGCTTAGGGCTGATCTTTGGTGCGCTGTGAATTCAAAGCACAGGAGGTGCATTACTCTAAAGCAGGCTCACGTATGCTTTTGAAAATCTCCTGCCTGTTGTAAGTGATGGTTTCTCCTGAGTTAACTGGTCTTCATCTGGGGCAAGCTGGAGCTTGAGTATCACTGAACACTGAGCTAATGCTGTAGAGATTTAGCTCTCGGCCCACTCCTACACTGGAATTTGCCAGCACCTTTCCTTCTCAGGGAGGATCTGACCCTCACCCGCTGGCTGAAAGCTCCTTCCAGATACCAAACCCCCCTCTGTTTCAGCGCCAAGCCCCACACTGTAATTGATTTTCCGCACCTCGGGTGCATGCGGTGGCTCTCCCCTGGTGTTTGCGCAGCCGGCGGGTGGGTGGACGGGGAGGCAGCTTTCTCCTTCACCCGTGCGTTCCTCGGCCAAAGCTGATCCCTGTTTTTTAGCCATGCCCATACAGCGTGCTGCAGCACCAGCAGAGCTTACCCTTTGGAGTCTGCATCTACAAATCCTTCATACTCTGGGTCAGTAATAGTGCCTCACAGACCGGCCACTGATGCCGTGAAGTAGCTTATGTCTGGGCAAAACCAACAAACTCCGTATCTGGGGAGACTTCAGGGAGCCCCATTTGCTTGTGAGTAGCAGCTCACCAGCGCTGCTGGGCAAGAGCTTGTGTGGCTTAATGGACTCTAGGCAGAGCTGGGGGCGGCCAAGGGTCTTGTGATTCTGTGATCGAGGATGATGTGGATTTGGGACTGCTGCCAGCTCAGGTATACTTGGGATGAAGCTTCACACAACAGAGGAGCAAATCCCTTCTGCACTGGCTTGGGACTCAGGACGAAGTGGAAGAAGGAACAGGGTCATGGAGGAAAAGACAGGAAGAAGAAGTCTCAGACCAGGTCAGGGTTTCATTTGCAGCTGTTCCTGTAGTTAGTCAGGCAATAATGTTGGTCAGAAAGAGGAGTGTCCCATGGGAGCTCTGTGAATATAGAGGTCAGAAGAGGCATAAATTTAAAAGTACACCTGCTGGAAGATAGTATCTGTCAATACTCTTACTGTTAAACCATCCTACCATAAATGAAAACCATCTGCAGGTCTGTTCCAAACCACCCACCTTCACTCCACGCACACTCTCCATCTCCATGTGCAGTTTTTGTCGTGTCCAAGTGTATTTGGTTTGGCTGGAATAGAGTTAATTTCTTCACAGTAGCTGGTATGGGGCTGTGTTTTCAGTTTGTGACCAAAACAACATTGATAACAGAGATGTTTTCATTACTGCTGAGCAGTGGCTTGCACAGCATCAAGGCCTTTTCTGCTCCTCTCACCACCCCACCAGGGAGCAGGCCGGGGGTGCACAGGAAGCTGGGAGGGGACACAGGTGGGACAGCCGACCCCAGCTGACCAGAGGGATATTCCATAGCGTATGATGCCATGCTCAGCATATAAAGGTGTGGGGGGGGAAGAAGAAAGCAGGAGATCTTTGGAGTGATGGCATTTCTCTTCCTGAGTCCCCGATACACGTGATGGAGCCTGGCTTTCCTGGAGAAGGCTGAACACCTGCCTGCCGATGGGATTCCTTGTTTTGCTTTCCTTTTGTGTGCAGCTTTTCCTTTACCTAATAAACTGTGATTGTTTCAACCCATGAGTTTTGTCCCTTTTCTCTTCTGACTCTTTCCCCCTTCCCACTGTAGGGGGTGAGAAAGTGAGCAGCTGTGTGGGGCTTAGGTGCTGGCTGGAGCTAAACAACTGGAAAGGCACTTGCATTCAGGTGACCATACTGGCTGCCTCTGGTATGTGTGGATTGTCAGTCAAAGGCTAAAAAGGCTTGTTGGCCAAGACACCTGCTCTTTAGCCCATATCTGGGACCACATTCTCTTGCCTGGCTGCAGCCCAGCCTGGTGGGCTCTGCACTCACCCGTTCGTCCATGTGGGAAGCAGGGACTGCGCCTTTCTGCCAGGTGAGTGGCAGGCAGGGGTTTGCCTCCTGTCCCCTGCCCCAGAGCTCAGCTCTGCCTCTCAGGAATTGCAGAGTTTTTCAAGTGCAGCATCACTCTGCATGGCGCTCAGGGGTGTGCTGGGCTGTTCTTGCCAGCAGCAACCTTGTTTTAATTAGAAGATGAACATTAGCCAAAAAGCAGAACCGGAACACCCTACCTCTAAAATGTCACCTTTTACCCTAGATTTAAATTCTGTGCTTTAATCTTCTCCCACACAAGATAATTTCAGCCAGGCAAAAGCAGTATCTTTTTATTTTTGTTGCAAAGCTGCTGGAACACTTTCGGGAGGTGGGAAATAACGACAGTCAGGGTTAGTGCCAGTGCAGGCAGCCAGCTGGGCAGGCAGCAGTTTGCAGCAGTACCTGCACAAATGAAGGAGCACAGCCCCATGACTGGGGCCAGGACAAACCCGTGTGCAAACCTGCTCAGTCCATGGCCTGCCTATGATCATGGTCATCTTTATTTTGCCATTCTGTGGTGGAGTTTTCCCAGCCATAAAATGAGGATAAATGACACTTTTGCAAGTGTCCAGCTACATGTGCATAAACAGCGCTGAGCATTCTTGGTCTTCCCCTGCCCCTTGATTAACATGCATTTTAATGACAACATTAACACTTGTTCCACTGCCTCACTCCCACTGCCTTCCCAGGATAACATTGCTCAAAATCACCTTTCCAAAAGAAAGCTCCCTGCGTCTGGGGGAGGTGCAGACAGGTTTGCATGTTGCTGCAGTCACTCCCATGCCCACATCCCCCTGGTTCCCCACGCTGCCAACAGCTTGTTCAGATCGGGCGATACCGACTCAGTGTTTTTCTTCAAAACGCTACACTCCCAACGAGGGCTATTTATCAAGCCTACAAGATTCAAAACTGCAAGACCCTGAATTTCATAGTCATTTGCAGCGTCAGAAGCTGCTAATGGCCCATAAAATTTAGCAACTTCTCTATAAGCTGCTGGTTAATGAAAAATCGGTTAAATTTTCCACAGATCTGCTGGCAGGGTGCCCTCTGATTCACGGGACGCTTCCCCTGGCAAAGGTTACATTAACGGTGCTGGGGAAGCAAAAAGCCTGAGGCATTTCCCAGGTGGGATGGGGGCAGAGGACCTCCGTACCAGCAGGGTGGGGGCAGAGGACACAGGCATTGGTGTGACAGGCACGAAGGACCCCTGCACTGGCTGTGTGGGACAGGATCCTCTCAGCCACGGTGCCAACCGCTCTCCGGCTCTGCTCCAGTACAGGTGCCCAAGCTGCCGATGCCACCGCCGGGGTGGCTGCTGGGTTTCGAGCCAGGCTGCCTGACAACAAAGGAGTTCAATTCAGCGAAGCAGCTTTGTTTGTTGAGATGGATGCACAACTCAGTGAATCCTTACTCTGTTCTTTAACTGAAACCATCAGAACGAGCTGCCTTTCTCCTTTGCGGGACAGGTGCACACTGAGCAATGGGTGCCTGCACATTTCTGCAGGTCTTTGAGTGTTGCAGGCTGAGCTGGGAAGACGTCGCAGCACTTAGCCAGCCTCTCGCAGAACCAGTATTTCCCTTCTGCTGCCCCTGCTGCTGCTGCTGTTGCCTCTCACAGCAACTGCTGCTGGAACTTGGGCCAGTTGCACATGAAACGCACGCTGCCCTGCGTTCGGATGCAATACTCTGGCTGCGGTACAAAGCAGAGATTTGACATCCATGCCGAGGAAGCGGTCTGATGTCAGCACAGATTAATGCTGCTCACCATGCTGACATTGCGAGGCCTCAACTGTCAGTGCTGGCATTTATGATGCTGTGTATTTTAACTAATTAGGCACTCACAGCCCAGCTGGTGCAACCCATCCATCTTACAAACACTAGATGTTTTTGCAGTGGCATATGCTACAATAATGAGTATCAATGCTGCTAATGACTTTGTGCAACCCATTTTTCAGTCACCTTTGCAAATCCACATTATGCCAGGAATGCACAGAAGAGAAAACACTGGCTCTGAAATGCCAAAGGTGCGTTTTTGCAGGACAAAGCCCAGCCTTGCCTGTCTCTGGAACAACTGGGCACTGGAACAGAGGATCTGCTCCCACCAAAGCAGCACTGCAACTCTGAGAAAGCGATTTCTATTGCAGGCACTAGAACAGATGAGTTTTCCGAGGTCAAAGTCCCTAAACACGTTCCACTGAATTTCCTCAGAGTCAGCCTTTCTTTTTCTTGGGTAAGCTTTCAAGTTTTCTCTCGTGGTGAGTAGCTGCCCCTTTTTCTCACCCCACCCTACAAGTTAAAGCTGTTCTCTTTCCCCAGCAGGGGAGCAGATGCCTGGCCAGCCCATCAGATGGTGAGGATGCTGGCTACCTTTCAGCTTCAGGGGGCTTGCAAAAGCACCAGTTGCCTGCAGCAGTTGAGAAAAAAGAATTCCTTCCTTTGCCTTCAAAAGAACCATTCCCTCCTCAAGAGATTTACCAGATGTTCTGATTAAGGCAGTTCAATTGCAGTGTTTAAAAGCCTCTTCCACCTGCTCCCTGCAAGCTCCTCTCTGTGGGCAAGAGTAGCTCTAATTAAAAATTCCCTCTTGCTGTAAGGACTCCTCCCTCACCTTTCCAGAAACCACTGTTGCACAGACAAGCCCCCAGGACTGCTTTGCAGAGGATGACTCCTCTCCCTTTTGCTTTTTCCTCCCCTGTGGTGGAAATCAAAATTTAGGAGACTTGAAACCTGGGCAGAGGGACAGGAGAGCTCCTTCCCAAAGCTCTCACTCCAGCACCAACCACTGCACAACCTCAGGTAACACCTGAGGTCTTTTCAGCAGCCACTACCCTCTGGAAATGCTTTCAGCTTGTAAGAAGAAGCCTGAAGCCCCATAACCCTTCACCATCCAATGTGCAGTCTAGCTCCTCAGCACGGAGACTACTTCATGGCAGTCCCCACCTCACAGCAAAGCACTATACTCACATGGTGGCTCTTCAGAGACCAGGGTCTCGCTCTAGCTGGCTCCTTTTGAGGCTGACCGTGGGGAGATGGAATGAATTGCAGAGGGAACCAAAATGTAGGATGAGAGCAAGGGAGGTAGATAACCCAGATGCAAAATTTTCTGGAACAGTAGTCGGGTCTTCTTAGGGCCTTCCCTGATCTGGCACTGCTGGGAAGAAAAGCTCTGTCCCTTCGATCCTGAGGAGCCCCACTGCTCTGATACATAAATAAGCAGGCACAACAGGTCCTACCCCTCTTGCTGAAATAAATGGGTATTTACCCTGAGTCAGAGCACACGGGGAGCCCACCCCGTAAAGTCCTCCATACCCATCAGTCCCTTTTTTTCACATATTCCAACAGAAATCAGACAGAGGCTTGCATTAGACATGCTGTAGAGACCCCAGCTCTTTGCCTCTGAGTGTCTCCCCACCGCAGAGGGGGATCTGGCAGCATCAGTGAAATGCCATCCCTGACCTCCAGCCCCAGTAGAGCCACAAGCCACAGCCAGGCAGCCCCTCACCTCACGCACATTCACTGGTGCCTCCTCATTAGCTGAGCCTCCATTTTTATTTCTCTTAGCCAGCAGACTTCCCCGAGCTTCCCACCAGCTGCTGGTGCAGCCTCACCCCTCCTTGAAAAGGCCACGATAGAAAATCTTCTTAAGCAAATCCTCTGCTGATAAGTGCTATTCAGATGATAGGATTAATATTTACCCTATTTTGGATCCACTCAAGCATGCAGGTGAATATATGCCCATTTAGCATGTTTTTGACCGGTAAATATGCTTTCCCCCCTGAAAAGCATATCTGTCTTTTAACCCTCCTAGGATGACTAGGTGCAAGCCCAGGATTTTACTGTTACAGGGCTCGGCAAAGCCAATCCCCATAGTAACGGGGCATCCACGCATGAATCCAGAACTGCAGCATGTCCGAGCACTGCAGCATTCAATCTAGGCACATATTCAGCATCAGGGTATACATGTGCTTAAGTATATATAAAATTAATCTGTGCTTGCTCAGCAGACACAGTACGTGCACAGGACAGATAAATGCTGGTAAAAACACAACTCCCTTCTTGCACAGAGCTTGCACATGTGCTGTGGCCAGTCAAAATGGCTAAGGAATCAGACACTGCTCCGTCGAACGTGCCTATCACAGCCCTAAAATGATCAGAGGTTGATTTCCCAAGTTGTGTTGTTCAAACAGTTTGTATTTGCATATTTTCATCAAAGAACATAACCCTTTAAAATGGGACCTGCTGTAGCTTTCCCGTTAATTTTCACGGAAGGGCTACAAAACTGTGCAGCTAGCACCACTTACTGGCAAAGCTACAGACACACGTGTTTAACAACTGCACTTTGCTAGCCTCTCGCACGGTAACATTAAGCAAAAATCTTAGGGCTAATGTTTGAATAAAATAAACAAATGTAGGACGTGATCCTTCCCTTTCTCTGCTGAAAAAAAGGTAAAGAAAAAAACAATAATAATAAGATGGAAGAAACTGAAGAGCACCCTCCGTAACGTTGCAGACAACACAAAATTAAACGGGAGTTGATCTGCTGGAGGGTAGGAAGGCTCTACAGAGACACCTGGACAGGTTGGATCAATGGGCTAAGGTCTATTGTATGAAGTTTAATAAGACCAAGTGCTGGATCCTGCACTTTGGTGACAATAACCCCAGGCAACTCTACAGGCTTGGAGGTAAGTGGCTGGAAAGCTGCCTGGCAGAAAAGGACCTGGGTGTTGCTTGACAGCCAGCTGAACATGAGCCAGCAGGGTGCCCAAGTGCCCAAGAAGGCCAAGGGCATCTTGGCCTGGATCAGAAATGGCATGGCCGGGAAGAGGAAGGAAGTGATCATGTCCCTGTACTCGCACCGGAGAGAACTCAACTCGAGCACTGTGTCCAGTTTTGGGCACCACAGTATAAGAAAGACATTGAGGTGCTGGAGTGGGTACAGAGGAGGTCAACGAAGCTGGTGAGGGGATTGGAGAACATATATCTTATGTTCTGAGGGAGTTGGTATTGTTTAGACTGAAGAAGAGAAGGCTGAGTGGAGCTCCGTACAGCTACCTGAAAGGAGGTTGTAGTGATGCTGGTGTTGGCCTCTTCTCCCTAGTAACTAGGAACAGGACAACAGGAAATGGCCACAGGTTGTGCCAGGGGAAGTTCAGATTAGACATTAGGAGGAATTTCTTTACTGAAAGTGTAGTTAAGCACTGGAACAGGCTGCCCAGGGAACTGGTGGAGTCACCATCTCTGAGGTGCTCAAAAAACACATAGATGAGGCGCTTTGGCACATGGTTTAGTGGTCATGGAGGGGTTGTGTAGAAAGTTGGACTCGATGATCTTGGAGGTCTTTTCCAACCTTAACAATTCTATGATTCTATGAGCTATTCCTATGACTGGCGAGCTGATGACTGGCCTCACAGTCCTGTTTGTGGTGCAGATGGTTTCACAGTTATTAATGTTCCTTTAACCGTGACCAACGGTTTCTGCTTATTAACAGAGGGTCTTCACAGCCACCCGGTAAGCTCTCTCCTCCTTCGGCAGCTGTGATTTGTTTAGGAAACAAAGCATCAGTCCAGAGGCACTGCGGTGACTTCAGCATAAAGGTCCCTCTACTGCATGTGTCTGCATCTCTGACTTTGCTTTACAGACACCTTCTCCCACTCCCTGTTGTCTGTATAAGACTCATTTATTCAAATTCAGAGAAACAGAATAATAGAAAGCAAAAAGGTTTAAGGTTCTTGAAAGCTTCTGCATAGGATAGGGCTTACCCCAGTTTGTACGTTTTTAGGCAAGAGCTGTACATGCTGGTTTAGACCCACATCCATAAAGGTGGTCCACAGCCTCCTGCTCTCCAGCCTGGCTGGACCCCTGCTGCCCATTGGTGCAAACAATGCAGGTCGTTGGTCACGTTGCAAGTGTCATTTTTGTCATTCTTTAACCGAAGAGGGGGTTTAGGTGCCTGATGTCCAATGAATATGAAAAAGTCACATTTTAGTGCCTTGTCATGTAGAAGGATCATCTTGAAAAAGAAGATTCATTAATTAGCTACATTGGCAGTGTCTTTAATTAGGCATTACTAAGTACCTTCAGTCTTTGTGATCTTTAGTGTTCTTAGCTTGTTGTACTTTATTTACATATTTTTTGGACACGTACGTAATTCCTAATTAACACTGTAGAGTCTACTCCAGCTATTTCAAGATGTCACGTACTATAGATCTTCAGAAGTGTTTACGGGATGTCTACTGAATTCAAATTACTCTTTTAATCAGACCAGAAAATCTGCATCCTTTTTTGGGGGGTACAATAACACTCACCAGAGACATCCAGGGGATGGTAAGCCAGTTTCCAGGAGTTTTTAGTATGGAAGTAAATGAAAGACACTTACAAAATGAAACCTTTCAAAAGACATTTCTGTCAGGAATTTAAAAAGAAAATTTGCCTGCAGGGAAATCCTTCTGACAGCAGGCTGTCAAAGGCACATCCCCACCAGGGTGGTCTGCAGGAGAGAGCTCAGCAGTGCTGATCATGTTGGGATTTCAGGAGACTCAGGCAAGCAGGATGTTTCTTAAAGCTTTGCAACCTAATGGAAGAGTAGACTTTTATATATCAGATGTGAGGCACAGCCCTTGAATTATAAATCTGAGCAAGGAGGAACCTGAGGAAAAAAGGGGTGCCCCTCTAGTTTTGTGGCTATCCTGTCTATTGAACTTAGCAGTCCTTTAAAGAAAGGATCTTCGTTTCTTCAAGCTGAGTGCCTCCTCTGCACCAGTTTGGCCAAATACATTTTTATTAACGTCTCCACCCTGATATCCAGTTTCTGTCTACTCTATATCTACGTCTAGAGGCAGCAGAGAGGATATTTTGCAGGGGACAATCCTATAGAGACAGAGAACTGGAAGAGAAGATGAGAATATTTTATTTCCTCCCTGTCTAGCTTACCTCATCCTAACAAAACTCTGGTTTATCCTTTCTAGCTTACTCTGATCTATCTGCCCCAATGTCATCCATCTATGTAGTACTCTCTGGTGTTTACACTTATTGCTAACAGTGATTAATACACAACAGTAACAGCATCTTTCTGAAAAGTCTGTGCCGTCTGTTTCTCAAGACTTGCTACCACTGCTTTCTCCAGATTTAACCTTGTCTTCCGTAGGTGTTTATCTCCCCCTGAGATAGGCTTGGGCTTGTGCCTTACGCTGGCTGGCTACTGCCCTTACATTAACAGATAATGATATAAACAAAATGGGTGAATATTGCTGCACCACCTCCTCACTTTACACCACCCCAATTCATAAGTATGTTAATAAAATCCGATGAACAGTCCCAGCAAATGAGCTTTCCCTTATCCTCAGAGATAAGAGAAAGAGGGAAAATATGAATAAGATGTGCAAATGATAATCCTGCCCAGACATTTACACAGACCAGAGCTGGAAAGTCTGGACCTGACGATCTCCCAATTGCTAAAGGAAACCAGGTCCTGATTAGCACAGGGAGGTAAGAGATGCTGTGATACCCCCCCTCAGGTTACCAGGGTGAGTCAGCACCACTGGGGCTGCAGTACTCCACAATTAATCATGCTGAGGCAGTTCTCCTTCTGACTTCTTAGCTATAAAATAAAGCTCTTTGCTGCAGCAAATCTTTTAAATCCTGAAGGAAAAAAAATAAAAATGGTCAGGCTTCTCACATACACCCAGAGCCGCACCTGGCAGTCAGTTGGCAGAGAAGAAAATAGTGGCTTAGGATGCAAGTACTATAAGAAAGAGGCCGTCCTTTTGTCTTAGCCTTTTTGTGGTGTCCCGTGTTAGGAATCCTGACCTGTGATAATGCAAATATGTAAATAATGGTGACAGGAGTAACACAAATATTTCTTGTTGCTGGTACACAGAGACATGAGGGTTTGGCAGCAGACACTGATGCTTTCAGTGGAGAGTGCTTCTCTGGCTTGGGCTGGCTCTGTGAAACCAAAGCAAGGGCTTCTTTGAGTCAGAAACATCTTTTCTCAGAAACCTCAAAGTCTGGGCTGGCAAAGACTGAGTGTTACAGCTGAGTACTCGTGCTCAGCCATTACCTTTCTCTAGGAGGGGTTAGGTGCTGGACATGGCTTTAATTTCCTCACTGTGGTGAAAAGCCTTCATGTCCTGCAAGTCTTTGGAGGAACACAGTGTAGTACCACAGAGGAGACAGATCTAGGCTCTCCCCAGTGATACACAGTCAACTTGCACAGGCTGCAGCTTTGGAAATGCCAGACTGACACATGGAAAAAGAAAGTTACAGTGAACATGGTTACACAGCAGACGAGGATGCCCAGCTGGCTTGGAGTCTCCATTTGTGGAGATGTTCAAAGCTCATCTGGGCAAAGCTCTGTGCAACCTCCTCTCCACTGACACTTGCCCCACTCTGAGGTGTCCAGAGGTTCCTTCCAACCTGTATGAGTATGTTCTGATTTGAGTGAGAACAGCACTAATTCTGTTCAGTGATTTTACTTTTCAGATCAGTTCTTCTAACCAACTGCCCTGTCTGCAGTCAGCAGCCTGTTTTCCCAGGCAGTGTCTGCTGCTGGCAGTGATA
>JAAGNO010024347.1:0-13664 GCA_033439905.1 Ceryle rudis
GGAAATGAGCAGACAATCACCAGGTGATTGGATTATTGTGTTTTAAGATGCTTTGCCTCGGCAGGTGTGACATGGTAGCAGACTGCCTTTGTTACACTCAAATCTGTTTCTCAGGTATGTAAGACAATGCACTTTGGTTTCCTGAACTATGGGGAGTGTGTTTGCTGCTCTATGTATGTACATACATGGGTGTATATGATGTAGCTGAGACACACCTTTTGAATTTTCAACCACTTTCTTTGATGTTGCACATACGAGAAACTTTGATAACAGTCACTTCTGTGTTTGACATGCTTTGTTAGCAGATCCATCTGGAGCTCAGACATTCTTTGTCAAGTCCAAGATCTAACTGCTTCCAATAATACAGCACCAATAATACACCAGCAGTTTTCAGTAGTTATAATTTTGAACAATCTTGTTACTGCATCAATAAGATCCCTTTGTCATAATTCTTTAATAAATATTTCAGACACGACAGGTCTTTCATGAGCTTTTCAAATATACTAACCCAAATTAAATCCCAAAATTTTATTGCAGTAGTTATCTTTCATAGAAAGGTAAGTTCTTTGAGAAAAGTATGAGACTATTTAGATGCAAACTAAGTGCTTTGAGAGATTTCAAATCCCATTACAGAAGAGTAAATCCAGTCTGTGCCTGCTTCTGTCTGAACTGCTATTCAGGCATCTGAGGGGCAGAGTCAGAAAGGTTTTAGTGGGCACCAGGTCTGGTGAGAATAGCCGCTAATGCAACAAGATTGCTGTCCTGCAGAGGAGAATTTTGCACCATTGCCTTATTCAGTCTGAGATCATTCTTCCAAGTGTCTGTCATATCTGTTTTTAATGGACTAAATAATTGTTCAGCTAGCTAATACCCAGGTAGTGCTAAAGGCAGCAGATGGATAGAGTCAAGCACTTTTTTTCCCTTTGTGTTGTTTCTGCTGAAAGCCTCGAAAGGTTACTACATATTAGACAATGCTTACCACAGCATGTTCATTTGTATTATGTCCGAATATGCTATTGCAATTATAGATGGCATTGCTGATTTTTAAGTTAAAAATAATAAAGTACTTCAGATGACTTCTGACTTAGTTCTCATTATGTAAACACATCCTCTTAACACTGTGCTTTCTTTGGCTTGGCTAGTGTCCTCTCTAGTACAATTTGAAAAGTTTCGGTTTATTTAGCTAAAACCAAATGATTGTTTGCCCTAATCTCTGATTTGTGATTATAAATCCATTATATTAAAATAGCATAAGTTAACATGTTCTTTTGAACTCTTTAGAATTCAATTCAAGATAAATGAAAAATAAATGAAAATTCTTGATGCAGAGTTGGAAACTACACAGTCTGTTTTAATTTGAGATTAGGAGATGCAGGATCTGGCTACAAGAGAACATTTGGGTACTTGCCAGGGTTCTGCATTTCACCTTTGTGGGCTTCTGCAGTAAAAAGTCATGGCACTTGCATAAGGGGAGTGCAGGAAGGAGGAATTCATAGGGCAGTATGCAGCCAATGCCAGCAGAAAAAGTCATGCAGACAGGACAGGGATACATGGTTATGGACATGCCCAAGTCCCTTTCCTGTGGATCTCATCCTTGGAGGTGATGAGAAGGAAAATATTTTCCTTCAGTTTTCACTGTGGAATTTAAATTCTAGATCCAGAAGCAGGCTAAATTCTTTTGAAGTGTATTTGTTTGGAATTGGTAACAGTGCTGTGGGGTCATGTAATACAAGAGTTCTGTGTTGAGCAGACACCCTTTAAATGTGCCAGTGTCCATGAAAGTCACCACAAATAAAGATTGGTGTTGTAACTCACCACCAACAAGAGGAGATAAATATGCCTTGAACTGTATGATGCAGAAGGAAACGTGCCTATTTTTATGCACTCCATTGCACATCATGATTATGGTAGTTACATCATACAGAAGGGTACACAGCATTTCCCATGCATAAATTAGGAATTGCCTTTCGAAAGCATATAATCTCAAGGGCAAAGACAATGAGAATAAATAACAATATAATGAAATCTGTTCTAAATGCACATTTATGAACATAATTTCCAGTTGGTACACGGTGATGTAAGAATGTAAATCTTATTAAAGCTGAGGGAGATATCCAAATGAAACTCTGCACATCATGGAAATGCTGGATCATTGTTTTGCTTTATTCCTAGTGCCTCTTGAACAAAAAATTAAAAATTGTACATTATTTTGAAACCTCTGCAAATCTCTGTTTAATAGTTTTAGACTTCTGCTATCTAGCAAACACAATAAGCAGATATTCATGATCTTTCTCCAAAAATTGTCTTGCTCGTAAGCCAAAGGTGGAATATTGATTTTTTCCTAAAGTCTTAGTATATGAAAAATCAGGGGTCTCCTTCTCAATTGCAAAATAATCTTTTAGAAGTACAATCTGTTTTGATAAAGAATCTTTATATGAGACATTAAATGGAAATGGAAATTGCAAATTCTTTTAAATTACTTATAAATAGACAGATAATGAAATTTAACATAGATATGGATGCACAAGTTGTTGAATTACAGATCTTTAATTTAAATATAAGTGTCTAATCCTGAGCAAACTTAGTGTCTGCTATTTTTAGTGATAAACAAGAGCATTCCTCCCCTCAGTACTAAACTACCTTGCTACAAAACTGTTAGAGATGAGTGAAGTTAAAAGCTTGTGCAAAATATGGAGTCTGACACTGTGAATATATAGGACTTCCCAGTAGCTCCTGGGCTGAGAACAAGGCAATGGGTTTTATCTGTTGTCTCTGTCTCTTTCATGATACCTTTATACAGTCCTGGTCAATAGTAGCACTGGATCCTAAGCCAGCCCTTATAGGAACAGAGCACTGACTGGTAAGGAGTTCTCCAAGAGGACTGTAATCTCCCAGCTTGTTCTGTGGAGTCTGTATTTGTTAACTTTCTTCTGAATAAATACATTTTTCTTTTACCTCATTTGTGAAAAGGTAAAACTCCGTGGTTGGTTGAGAGGAAACTAATAAGGTGTCATAAAGCACATGTAGTTACAAGTTTTATGAGCTGATCATTGCATATTCTTATCAGTACTACACATTTGAAACAATGTATGCCGCCCTGCTAGAAGGCTAAACTATTTTGTAGATAAAATAAACACCTCTGTAGTTATATACATTTTCAAGAAAAGGCACATTCTTTATAATTAACAGTTATCATTTTAGCCTGGATCATGGTCACTAATTAACTGCAGAACTGAACACTGTGTCTTATTTTTGTGATCTCATTAATGTCACTTGCAAGTATAGTTTTCATAATGACAAGGTTTTTCTAGTACTAAATTGAAGATCAGGAAGCAGAGATGGGTCTTTGTCTATTAAAAAAGTAAGAAAATAGTAAAACTACTAAGAATCAATTGAAAAATATACCTGATGAAAGCATTATGCTATGAGAGTTGTAACAGATTTCTTAAGAAATTCAGTGGCTAGTAGAGACATCCAGAGTCCCCCAGACAAAAATCTAGGTACTTATTATACTATTCATTGCCACACATTGTATAAACACTTGTGTATTTATGAAAATATGAGTTTTCATAATCACCTACATTTCACCAAGCATAGAAAGTCATCCATCAGTACAGGTTGGAAATGAAATCGTTTATGCTTTTTAGCATCTGGCACAAAATAGATTCACCACTCAGAGGAAAAGAAATGCTGTCAATACTATATGTGGATGGCTTAATGTATAACAGACCTTGAAAGGAATTAAGAGGCAATGATATCTGTAGAGAAGCAGATGTGGAGGTACATGTAATTTGTTTTGTCATTCTCTACCACCAGATACATTATTCATAATATTGATAATTACAGCAATGGGACAAACTTAGAATGGGAGAAAGAGGTTAATACCCTTCCTGAGCCATTATTTAAAGTTCATGGCTGGACTATTTTTAGGCTACCATGTGAGAAGATGTTCACTGAAAATAGATACAGATCATGTGTCCTTGCAGAATGTAGAACATCAGGACATTTCATTTCCAAAGAACATAACTGGAACTGTGAGCAGAATCTTCTTTCCTCTCACCTTTTTGCTTGTAGATTGTAAATCCAGTTATGCAATCACACACTCTTTTGTGAGTTTTATTAATCTCTAAATACTTAAATGAAACTAATTTGAAATGTAGTTCTAATGGGACACATTAATTAAGTTAAATTTTGGGGTTTTTTTACATTAAATGTACAGATATGTACATTTGTACACATACAGATATGTCCCTGTACACATATAAATATATGTGCAGCATATATATACTTATAAATACACAAATACACAGACTTACAGGCACACGTGTCCAAGATGCATACATGAGGAGAATACTATATAGTACTCTGTTGATATCTTTGCACTGTACTAAGTACATACATAGCATTATGCACTTCAGTATGGTCTTTATGTTTCTCACTGTTACAACATCTCTTAACACATTTCCTTTGCCACCAATCAAAATGACAAGTGATGATGCTGAAGTACATCACATAACATCTGCAAGAGCTCAGTCTGCTGGAGCCATGAGATCTTGAGTCCTGTGCTCAACTCAGTGGACTCTTGACTAAGAATCACCAGTGTTTGTATCTCTGAGAACAACTGATGTTCTGTTCTCTCCTCAGTGAGCGGAGAATGCTGTATGAGCAAGTTCTTCTCTGCCACTCTTCCTAGAAACTGGAGTTCCAGGGTCCTGTGTGGTCGGTCATTCATTGGCTTTGCATCTTTCTGGGTGACACCTGAGGGATCTGGGGGTCTTTGCCCTTCTGCACCTCTCAGAGGCCATCAGTGAACTTCCAGATGGTCAGGTGGCACCTTCCCGACTTGCCTCAGAGGCAGCAATGAGCAGCACAACTTCCACCTTCAGGGGTTTGCAGAACTTCTCTTACCATTGTGTTTGTGTTCAGCTGCCCAGGGGACTGTTCCCAAACAAGAAGCTACTGTTCTGTGTGGTGGTGGGTTGGCCAGATGGGTTGTTAAACAAACCTGTCATTTGAGATGGTTGACTAAAAAGTCCCCATTGTCCCAGTTCCTAAGCCAGTTGGACCTATAGCATAGGACGACAGTTTAGTCGTGACCTGGCAGTGCAGGGTTAATGGTTGGACTTAATGATCTTGAAGGTCTTTTCCAACCAAAATAATACCATGATTCCACCAGTCTATGTTTATATTACTTAAAATGAACCCTATAATGACAACGGTTTTAAGGGCTCTCCTATGATATAAAATCAATATAGATAAATTTATTAATGAAAATAGAGATTAACACATAGCCTTAAAATAATTTGACAATCTTTCTGAATAAATTATAGGAACATATTTTTATGAAAGTAATCCTCAGCCTATATTTAATTCATGAAGTGAGTAATGTAATGATATGCGTAAATGCTTAATGGTTTAATAAATGTAAAACCTTGGGCAAGTAGATGAACTGAAATTGTTTTGAAAGAGAATGTTTAACATATAAAGAACGTGACACTGCCTCTGCACCTGTATCCTGTGGCTGCCTGATCTCTCATGCACAGATGCTAATGGCAGGTTCGAAGAGCCCTGCTGTCATTGAGCCCCCTTGCTTTTAGTGATTTCTATTCCTGGAGAGAAAGCACAAGCACAAATATTTAAGGAATTAGTAGTTGTATGTAGAGAGCAAGCACAAAATAAATACTAAATGTAGATGACAGAAGGCTACAGGTATTTCCCTTGGTTTCTTATATATTATTTACATAGCTACTTCCTCTCCATGCTCCCTAGAACAAAAAAAATCAGGATGTACAAATGTTGAGGATGTCTTATCCATCCTTGATCTGTCAAGCCTTGACTGTGACTTGCTCCTAGTTGTAATGTGACTTTTTCATTGTTACTCTGATACCATGCCATTTTTAAGTGTATCTGCCTACTGGATGTTGAAAGAGTCTGAAGCATTACTTTTACTCTAGCTGTTACTACTAATTCATATTGACTAGTTTACTCCTGCCAGATTGACTTTCTTCCACATACTCTGCTATCATGGATGTTCTTGCTGTCACCTTGCCTACTTGCACTCCTCAAAATTTCTTCCACTCTTTACACCTCCCTTGCCATTTATGCATCTCTTTCACCTGCAGCTACCAATATTGGCCAAAGTGACACTCTCAAGCAAATTCTATCTTCAGGGCTGTCTGGCTGTCGTTCTACTAAGCTTTCCAAGAGATTTCATTTTTATAATCCAATAATATCTTTTCTGGAGCCAGCTCTCCATGTTTCACCGTTACATGTGACCATCATACTCATGTTTCACTGTAAAACTGGGCTCAAGAATCACACATTCAGTATTTGCCTACTTCTGCATGCTTGCATTCTAGTGCAACGGCATGAATTTGGTCATGGGTTCCTTGCACTCTTAAGTTGCTGTTCACAATAAAACATCATTGAGCCCGTGCACCTGATCCCACTCCAGCACCCTTTTCCGTAGTTTCCCTCACAAAGCAAATTCAAATGGTCTCATAATTACCTTGTCCCAGTTCACACGGCAAAGCAGTGACAAAGGCTGATTCAGAATTAGACAGGGATTATGCATTCTCCTTTCTTTTTATATCCTTCTGTTATATATATATATGTGTGTGTACATCTATAGCTGACATAGTAAATATTCCAGCACATACACACACAGGCATTCAGGATTCTGTCACACACTTATTTTAAGAAATTAAATAAATCTTCTCATGGTTTACAGATGTTTTTGCCACTTTAAGATGTGGGTTATTGATAATGTAGCAATGTTTAGATTTTCTGTGTTAGACAAATTTCATTTTCTCTTTTTCTCATATTGTAATATAGAGTATTGAGGATGTCCCTGCTTACTGCAGGGGGTTTGGACTAGATGACTTTTAGAGGTCCCTTCCAACCCAAGGCATTCTATGATTCTATGAGAGTAGGCCTTCATTTAATAGCTACAAATAAAATTAGATGCAAATGGAATTTACTTAAAAACTCTATACATAATTTCAGTGTGGATATTTCAAGCTCAGCTAACTGGGCTTTATCCAGTATACTCAGTAAGATTTAACCTAAGCCACTTAATAATTTTATAGACAGAGGCTTTGAACCAATGGGCTTTTAATTCATAGTAAGAAGTAAGTGTTAATCTAGCAATTATCAAGATAACAGTATTTCTGATCCAGAGCTCTTGGAAAGCTTTAAAATAATTCAGTGAACAAATCAACAGTGATTTTTAAATAACTGTTTTCCTGGTTGTTGTTGCTACTGTGTCATCTAAACCATAGACATAAGGCATAGATAAAACACATTCTCTTGAAAACTCCCTCCTTGCTGACTGTTATTTTGGATGTTTGGGTTGCAGCACACAGGGGACTGGACAAAGGAGGAAGGGACAAAGAGAGAGGGATGGAATGGCAAAAGGAACTTTTGCCTATTGCAGAGTTCACAATAAACTCTCCATAGAAGCCTTCCTAGCTTCAATTTCTGATCTTGATCAAACAAGTGCAAATAAGAATTAAGTCAACACAAATATTTTTATCCAGGCCATAGCTTTCTATTTCTCCTAACATATATTGATGTTTTCCTGGCACCTAGTTCTTTAGTACTTTTTTTTGTCCCCTAGTCATCCTCCTGCTAGCTTCAAACATGGATTTTTTCCTCCCTGCTTTAATCCACAAGTTATTCTCTTCACAGTCTTCCTTTTTTTTCAGTGAGTGAAACTGTATTGTTCAGGCATCACACACTGTTCTTTCTGCACTCTGACTGACATAGTTCACGCAACAAAACACACAAGTAAGTGTATTTTACCTAATAAGTCACACAAATTTCAGCGTAACTCAAGCTGCCTTTGTGAAACTCCACCATCTCTTCCCCTTCTTTCTCTTGTGCACAACTACCCTTTCTTGCAATCAGGTCAATCAAGTACTGTCCTGAGAACAGCAGCACTCTTTCTAGCACTATTTTAAAACAAAACTCACAAATTTTATTGTTGAATATAAACAGCACTCTTTGTTCAGCAAATCTATAAGTAGCACTTGAGGATTTCTTTGAAAAGATATAGTAGAAAAATAGTAGCTCCCAAACATTACATACAAGGTCAGCCACAGATTGACTGGTGTAGCAAGAGGTATCACTGGAGTTTCAGTACAAATCCATGAGTGAATATGGTTCCCAGAATGATCAGATTACTAGATAGAGGAGGTGACTGGAAGCTCCAAAGACAGTGGAAAAGCAGTGTTACAGTAGATATTAAACTGTCACTTTGGTTTAACCCCTGCCAGCAACTAAGCACCCCACAGCCACTCATTCACTCCCCTCACAATGGGATAAGGAAGAAAATCAGAGGGGTAAAAATGAGAAAACTCATGGGTTAAGATAAAATCAGTTTAATAGGTAAAGCAAGAGTCACACACATGCAAGCGAAGTAAAATAAGGAATTCATTCACCACTTCCTACCTGCAGCCAGGTGTTCAGCCATCTAAAGCAGGGCTTAATAATGCATAACTATTACTTGGGAAGACAAATGCTGTAATTCTGAACTTCCCTTTTTCTCCCCCAGTTTTATATGCCAAGATTGACATCATATGGTATGGTCATATTCCTCTGGTCAGCTGGGGTCAGTTGTCCCAGATGTGTCCCCTCCCAACCCTTGTGCACCCCCAGTCCACTTGCTGGTGAGGTGGGGTGAAAAGCAGAAAAGGCCTTGACTCTGTAAACTCTGCTAGCAGTAATCAAAACATCTCTGAATTATCAAGATTATTTTCAGCACAAATCCAAAATGTAGCCCCATACTAGATGTGGTGAATAAATCTAACTTGATCCCAGCCAAAACTAGCACACCTATGAGCAAGCAGACTAGACAAAAACTTGCAATTACCAGCAAAAACAACTTTCTCATGTTTCTTAATCACTGTTTTAGAAAAACATAAGGTGTGCTTCATTCTTTTGTACAACAAATATAACTATTTCATGCTACTCTTCCATGTACTAACACAAGTTTCCAATATGGATACTAATAAGTTATGGATACAATATGAGTAGGATTTTGAAACTTCATGTCTCTTAAGGTTCCCCTTTCTCCCAAAATCGGACAATACACGTGTTCAAATCTGTAGTCTCATTGACATAATGGGACAAGTTCAGTATTTAAAATGCCTTACTAAACCAAAATTTCTGATGTAAGTGTCCCCTGCTCAAGATGTTATTTAGTAAATATTACAGTACTGGTGAATATAATGCACAGAAACGGGAATGAAGGTACTTGGTTACTCAGAGTCAGAAAACTGAAATAGTGATTGTTAAATACATTTGCAAATTTCATCTTATTTTTATTCATATTTATATTCATAATGCATTATTAATTTAATAAAAGGGAACAGTCTCTACAGCAATTGCTGTATCACACAGCACTAATTCCTTATTACATTCTATAATGAACTATGGATGTTTCTTTGCTAACAGCATTCAGGAAATTTTTTTTTTGTGGTACAGTTCAGAAAGAAAATCTTGCAAGAAGCAGAGATTGGTCAACTGGCCCAAACTTTAGGTACCTACCTGGATAATCAAGGCTTCTCAGACTTTTGAAATCAGACTGGCTACCTCACATTTACAGACAGCCTTAAAGCATTGCGTGTTTCGCTATTCCAATTTTGATGCTTCTCATTCTTTTCCAAACTGGAAAGCAAATTTAAGAAGCATAGAACATTTCAACGCATTGCAGAAGATGAAAACAAAATTCCCTTTAAAAATAACCCCATTAAGGAACTGATGGACACTTAAGTGAATTATAGGGTGGACAGATAATATCTTTTTTCTTCCTTCTGTTCTTTCTTTTGCTCTTTTTTAACCTTATAATGGAAGATCCAGAGAAGAGAAACATGAAATGCACAGAACTGCTCTCCCTTAAGCTCCATTAAATCAATTAACAATCTGGGTAGAAGATGGATATCATTCATCAGACTGACTTTATTGATGATTTGGTTGAACCATATATTCTCAAAAGGATTATCCTGTCTGTATTTGAATTTAATGCAATAATAATTCTGAAGCATAAAAAATGCATACAAGGAGCTGAACAGAAAATTCTAATCAAGTAGAGAATGATAGCGGAGTATGCAGAGGACCAACATTTAATCAACAAAGCCAAGAAAATATAATTGATCAAATCTATATCATTTCTGCTTGCAAATGCATGTAAAAGATTGCTTTCTTGTAGGGGAGAGCAATATTAGCTACCATATGTTCTCTTTAAGACTGACTGGTCTTAAACTGACTTGAACAGAGCTAGGCAGAAAAAAACCCACCTGCTTTAATTCCATCCTGGTAGAATTCAAGCAAGGGATTTCATTCATCATTTATCTGGAAAGCCTGTTTATTCGTCTCTTCCTCTTACGTGCCTAAGCTTATCTCACAGCTGGCTGGAAAATTTTCTGCTTCTGGGCAGCATAAATGTAGGCATCATGAAGGTCCTGGGGACCTGAGGACTTTGAAGATGTAAATACACAGGCTGGCTACTTCTTTTAAAGGCAACTGAAATCATGTGGACTGTCTTTGCATTAGAGGTCAGAGTTTTTTAAGGTTTTGTGCTTTTTCTGTAGGTCAAATACATAGGTTACCTCAACATCAGAGCATTCTTGGGCTTTGAAATATATAACTTTAAAGTGCTAGGCAAAGAAGCTTTCTAAAACATACACACTGACAATACTCAGCTGAAAGACACCGTATCAAAAATAACTGTGCTTCTCAATGTGGTTCTAGAAATAAATGATGGTATCCAAGAGTTACCACATTTGTAATTTAAATTTAGGCAGAGTATCAGTGTTCAAATTGATTAATGTAATTTAAACATGGACAAACCTGAAATCCCACTGAAAAAGAAAAATACACATATCCGTTATTAAATATATGAAAGCCTCTGAGAAAAATTTACTTTTAAGTCATGCACTTTTGTGTATATGGTTACAGAGAATGTGTCAAAACAATCTGAACAATTTCAGGTACACTAGAAATTACAAATATTGCATCCTGTTGCTGCATGTAGATTTTCTGGCATTAAACAAGTTATGAGCTAACAATGTAGTCATTCACTCAGTGGGGTACTAATCCTACTCCTCCTGATAGCCTGGTGTCATAAAACCTGTGAGAACTTAATAACAGTGAGATGCCTCCTTTCTGCCAAAGTTGACTATAATTGACCAATGGGTTAAAAAATTACAGGAAATCATGAACACATAGAGAATATGACTCCTTAAAACATGGTTGAAATATATTTAACCTGCTCAGTAATTATTCTTCTGTGAGTTATTTCTAAGAGAAAAAAAATAGTTTTAACAATAAAGTGATTTCTTCCTTTCAATGGCCAGGAAATTAAAACTGATTTAGTCAGTCTTAATTTTTCACAGTGTAAAGGAGAGATACATAAAAAAAAATGTGTGTTGTTAAGAGTTACACATTAGATCTTTACAATAATATGTAGAAGTGGCCTAATGAAACTAAGCTATTTTTTGATGTCGTCATAAACAGACTTTGGTGGCCTACACATAAGAAAGACATAGTTTGTAGGTGGAAGTAATACCTTTTATTACATTAAGACTGGTTTTTTTTCTAGCGACAGCTTTTTACAGTCAGACTAACTAAAAGAACAACTTATATCTAAAAATCTCCTGAAGAAAAGGTCCTAAAAACTCTTACAGATGCCATCAGAGAAGTTGACCACCACTATGCCCTGGTCACCGATAGGATAGCTTTGCACTGCCTCTGCAAATGTGACAACTTGAAACGCAACAGAGAAGTCATCCAGAAATATTGAACCCACACAAAATGATAATTTTTCCATCCCTGGAAATATTCAAGGTTATGTTGGATGGGGCTCTGAGCAACCTGATCTAGTTAAAGATGTCCCTGCTCACTGAGGGTGGGTTGGACAAGATGACTTTTAAAGGTCTTTTCTAATCCAAAACATTACATGATTGTATGATTCTATGACAAAAGCTGATGTTTTAATGTCAGTTAAAAAAAATAGCCATAAAGGCCTAGATGAGTAATAAAATCAGTACACTATAAAGGAGCAGGGGCCAGAGTAATTACCTAACCAGTCTCTTATATAAACCAGACCACTGCACCTCCAACTTAGTTCTTGTGTAACAAAGACCAATAACTGAACGAGATCAGCATGCCCCATATAGGTCTGAATCACTCTAGACCTTTAAGAACTTCAGCTCTATAGTACACTCCTAATCCTTTCGTCAGACTTCACTTGCTATTTTCTTCATGTGGAGGTGGGACAAAATCATTACTTCATTTAATTAAGATACTATACTGGGGAGCATAATCTGATTCCAGTCTGGCTACAAAGAAATAGCTCAAAGAAGATATGAGTGAAAGATTTTTCTCTGTAGTTTGCTCTTTTGTTGCCTTGCTTTCAAAACACAGAACTATTTCTCCCAGTGCTTTCCAAGTTACATAAAACACATTCATAATCTTTACTGTTTCCTCCTCCCAAAGATGATATTTAAAGTAATACACAAGAATCTGAAACTGCAGCAATTCCTGTGATTAAGACTCAGGGAAATATATTTTACTTGCTCTAAATGACCTCATACTTAAATAAAAGAACACTTTAAAGAAAAAGAAAGCACTTAGAAGTGACACATTTCTTTCTCCCTCTGTAATTTTCCACCTTCTAACATCTTAAATAAGGAAAGTTTTTACTTCACCATAAATTTTCACAAAAAAAACCCAAATCAACAAAATTAATGCATTACAAGGATACAATGGTTGAAATTACCACAGTAGTGTGGGTTTGTAGCTATGTTGGTACTTTCTTTATGCAACTTGAGTTGAGCCACTAACATATGTATACATGAGTATATCCAGATGTCCTTGTCTGAACAAGAACTGAACTAATTCTCTTCAGTAATGTTACTTTTCAGCTAAGTCTCTTCTAAGTGAATGCACTTTCTGAAGTCAACAGCGCATTTTCACAGACTGCATCTAACAGTGATAATGCTCAATGTTATGACTACATTATGACTAAGGATGAGGATGCAGAAAGGCTCTGGCTTATACTTGCTTCTAGAGAAACCAAAATCACTGTTAAATCTTGCATAACACCTTGGGGTGCCATAAAGTAAGAGGTCGTACCTGCAGAGAGGACCAGACAGGACAGGAGAAACAAACCTCACCAATAAGTTATTCCATTCTATTTCATTCCATTCCAAATATATCATATTTAATAGAAAGCTGAGGGATCACGAGGGTCAAGTTCTCTTCTTCAATGGCTGACATCTGAAGAGGACTCTGTCCATTCTTCTGCCTTCAATCCCAATCTGTGTGTTCCTGAATCCAGTTCCAGAATCCAGGTCCTGAATCTGGTTCCTGTCTGCTGCTGAGTCCAGACTGAGACTTTCCCAGTGTCTGCCCACAGCATCAGTAGTGATGGTGAAAAGACTGCTATTAGCGAGTTGGGTTTGATATTAGGATTTTATATATTTGTATATATTTTCTTATATAATTGATATTTTTTCATTAAAGCTGTTTTAGTTTTCATTTCCAACTGTAAGTCTCTCTCCCATATTTCCTTTCTCTTCCACTTTGGGAAGGGAGAGGGGTTAATAGAGACCATCTGTTGTTCATCTAGTGGCCAGCCCAACCCTGACTCTTGACAGCAG